>PVIY010013021.1:0-60351 GCA_004026745.1 Myrmecophaga tridactyla
CAAAGCAGCTGTGGCTTGAAATACATATGTATTAATTTCCAGGTTCTAGCCATTGCTCCAAACTCTTCCTTCCTTGCTCTTCTGTCTTTAGCCATTCTTCTCCCTCCATTTCCCAAGATCTCATGCACTGTGCTGGCAATTTAGCCCTTAGTGGGAAGAAGAGGCTTGACAAGGCTATGCATATTGTCCCAGTGGCTGTGACTAAAGTATAGATTTATGATGATGACAGCAGACTTTGGATTTACATGGACTTCCCATGTACAAAGTCATCCCAGTAGATGACGGGGCTTGAATCCACGCGGGTCAGCTCCCCCTAAGGGGAGACTCAGGGAGCACTTGGAAGAGTTCTTGGATCCAATATTTTCCATAGTCCCTTGGTGAAGGAAATCATCTGGGCACTTGCTAAAAACTCAGATTCCTAGATTCCAAACTAGATCCACTGAATATGAACATCTAGGGAAGAGGTGTGGACATTTATTTCTATCAACAGGCCTAGATGATTATTAGCATGAGCCCAGGTTCAAAAACACAGCTCTAGAAAGTCCCCTATTGTTCTTCTAGGTTCAGTGCCTGCCTCCTTGGGAGGACCCAGGGACCAAAATGCTGGACAGTTTCAAGGTGCCAGATTTATGAAGCCAGAGGAGTGTCATTAACAGGGTGCGGGGAAAGGCTGGGAGCTAGATATTCCACCCAAATTACACCCTTGCTTCTACAAAAGTACTCTAAGTAGTGGTGAGTTCTGAGGGACTGAAGAGCTAAAAGGAAGGGACAGAGTGTTTCTTAGTAACAGCAGTACATTTGAACCCCCTGTTAATTGCCTTGGCCCAGACCTGGTTTTGTAGTTTGATCTAGGTTTGCAAACCTCCCAGGGCTTCTGGCTGGCCCATGAGTTTAACAGTATATATTGGGTTATTTTCTGCCTTATAGTGGATCTTTCCTGTGCTGGATGGACTCTCAGAGGTAAGAAGGGGATGACAAGCGGGAGAAGAGGGGTGGACAGGTAAAAGCGGAAGCTATAGAAACCACAATTTGGAAGTTTCCACATTTCTGGTGTTATATAAGACAGCAGGGTGCTGAAGTTCAACATACAGTGTTTTCTTTAATCCTAATGCATTATCTTCAAAGACAATAGCTCTTATGCTGTTACCTCAAATTTTAGTTTCTCATGGTGATATTTGGTATTAGGGCAAATTGGAAGATAAAATTTTAGATTTTCAGTGATCTTATGGCTTTTTTATCTTTAGAAGATAAATGAGCATTGAATTCAAATGAAACAAAAGTTAGCTTTTAGTTATAAATCACTATAGAGTATTTTATGCCTAATAATTATGTCACTGTAGAATTGATGAATTCATAAAGAAATATGGAAAATTATATTGGCTATGGCTGTGAATCTGGTGATGGGAAGATGCTAGATTTATGTATGTTAATTTGATTCATATGCAAGTCAAAACATGCATATTTTTAATCAGCAGATGGTTTAATATGCTTTCCACACTTGTAAAAAATGAAAAGAACTGTGAGCTATGTTTTGCCTTGTCATTCACTCTCTCAACAGTATTCACATTGGGAACTTAGTAAATGTGGTGCATTTGGGTACAAGGCAGAGTTAAAATGTGGTAGAAAATATCTTCTCCTTTTATAGGGGAAAGTAGAGTAAACTTAAACACATTTTTCCCACTTTATACTTTGTTTATGCTTTGAGAACTGTTTCTCCAAGACTGTGTTGTCATTTGTACTTTTATGACTTAAGTGGGTTTCCTAGGTATTAGAAATTCAGAGCTGTTTTATAATTTTCCAATTGACCTTTCGTAACTTTTTTTCTTTATTAGAGAAGCTGTGGGTTTGCAGAACAATCAAGCATAAAACACAAGATTTCCATTTACCACCCTATTATTAACATCTTGCATTGGTATGTAACATTTGTTATAATTAATAATAGCACAGTTTTATAAGTGTACTACTAGTGAAAGTCCATGGTCTAACAGGGTTCACTGCTTGTGTAATGTAGTTCCATGAATTTTTTAAAATGCTGTTACCATATTGATAAGGTAACATTTCCTCTTTCAATCACATTCAGATATATATATATATATGTTTCAGTGTTGTTAATTGTGTTCACAATGTTGTCCCTCCATCACCACCATCCATTGCCAAACATTTCCAAGATTCCAAATAGGACTTTGTGCATTTTAAGCATTAACCTCCCATTCCTTATCTGCACCCCATCCCCTGGTAACTATAGTTCTGGTTTGCAAGCTGCTGGAATGTGATATACCTGAAACAGAACAGTTTTTAAAAAGGAAAATTTATTAAGTTGCCAGTTTACAGTTCTAAGGCTGTGAAAATGTCCAAATTAAGGTAAAGATGCCTGGGTTCAAGAAAGCCGATAGCGTTCAGGGTTTCTCTCTCAGCTGGAAAGGCACATTATGACGTCTGCTAGCTTTCTCTCTAGGAATCTTCAACAGCTTCCCTGGGGCTCTGCCTGTTCTGTTAACTCTGTCAGTTCTGGTGGCTCTAAAGCTTTTTCCAAAATGGTTGCCTCTTAAAGGGCTCCAGTAAACAACCCCACCTTGAATGGGTAGAGACACATCTCCATGGAAACTATCTGTTCTAGTTTGCAAGCTGCTGGAATGCAATATACCACAAACAGAATCGCTTTTAAAAAGGGGAATTTAATAAATTGCTAGATTACAGTTCTCAGGCCGAGAAAATGTCTCAATTAAAACAAGTCTATAGAAATGTCCAATCTAAGGCATCCAGGGAAGGATACCTTGGTTAAGGCTGATAAAGTTCAGAGTTTCTCTCTCAAGTGGAAGGGTACATGGCAAACACAGTCAGAGTCTCTCTCTCATCTGGGAAGGTGCATGGTGAACATGGTCAGGTTTCCTCTCTCATCTGGAAGGGCACATGGCGAACATGGCATCATCTGCTAGCTTCATCTCCTGGCTTCCTGTATCATGAAGCTCCACGGGAGGTGTTTTCCTTCTTCATCTCCAAAGCACTGGCTGATGGACTCTCTGCTTCGTGGTGCTGCAGCATTCTCTGCTCTCTCTGAATCTTCTTCATTCTCGAAAATGTTTCCTCTTTTATAGGACCCCAAAAACTTATCAAGACCCACCCAAATGGGTGGAGACGTGTTGTCATCTAATCCAGTTTAACAACCACTCTTGATTAAATCACATCTCCAGGGAGATGATCTGATTACAGTTTCAAGCATACAGTATTGAGTAGGGATTATTCTGCCTTTATGAAATGGGATTTAGATTAAAACATGGCTTTTCTAGGGTATATACACCCTTTCAAACCAGCACACCATCTAATCAAAAGTTACTACCCACAATTGGGAGGTAACATCTCCATGGAAACAATAAAAAAGATCCTACCCAGGACTACTGAATGAGGATTAAATAACTTGGCTTTTCTGGGGTACACAATAGATTTAAAATGGCACACCCATATTCTAGATTCTGACATTATGAGTCTGCTTACAAATTATTTCAAATCAGTGAGATCATAAAGTATTTGTCCTTTTGTGTCTGGCTTATTTCACTTAACATGAGTGAGGTCTTCAAGCTTTGTATAGGTTGTCACGTGTATCATGACTTTATTCTTTTTTATGGTTGAATAATATTTCATTGTATGTATATACTACATTTTATTTATGCATTCATTATTGATGGACTTTTGGGTTGTTTCCATCTTTTGATAATTGTGAATAATGCCACTATGAACATTGGTGTGCAAATATCTGTTCAAATTTCTGCTTTCAATTCTTTGGGTATAGACATAGGAGTGGGATTGCCAGGTCATATGGTAATTCTATACTGTTTTTCCTTGTCACTTCTGAGGAACTGCCACAATGCCTTTCACAGTGGCTGCAGCATTTTGCATTGTACTAGCAATGAATAAGTGTTCCTATTTCTCCACATACTTTCCAACACTTATTTTCCATTTTATTTAATGCAGCCATTAATGGGGGTGAAATGGTATCTCATTGTGGTTTTGATCTGCATTTCCCTGATGGCTAATGATGTTAAGCATCTTTTTTAAAAAACTCCTTTTATTGTGAAACATAACATATAAACAAAAAAGCAATAAATTTCAAAGTACATTTAAACAAGATGTTATAGAATTTCAAATTTCAAGGTATGGTATGGGTTACAGTTCCACAATTTCAGGTATTTCCTTCTAGCTGCTCTAAGACACTGGAGACTAAAAAGAAATATAAAATAAATAAAATTTGATAAATAAAACCTAAATAAATCCTATCTTCTCTATTGCAACTCCTCCTTCTGCTTTGATCCTTTCCTCAATCTTTAGGGATATTTGGGCAATGACCATTCTAATTTCTTCATGTTGAAAAGGGTATTGACATTATGGGGTTGGGGGATGCAACTGATTTGATGCTCTTGGAGAGACTGGTAACTCTGGGTTTCAGGGCTTATTTGGCTTTTGAACCATCTGGAAGTTTTAGGTTTCTGAAAAATAAACTTAGTGAGTGAAACTTTTATAAAGTCTCAGATAGAGCCCTGGGTATTCTTTAGGGTTTATGGAAATACTGTTATTTGGGACTTGGCATACCATGGCAATTAGCAATATCTAGCTGAAGCTTGCGTAAGACTAACCTCCAGAATGGCCTCTTGACTCCATTTGAAGTTGAGCATCTTTTCATGAAGTTTCTAGCGATTTGTACATCCTCTTTGGAGAGATGACTTTTGCCTATTTATTAATTGTACTCTTTGTTTTTTTGTTGTTAAGTTGGAGGATTTCTTTATATATTCAGAATATTAAACCTTTACTGGATATGTGGTTTCCAAATATGTTCTCCCATTGCATAGGTTGTTTGGCTTTCATGATGAAGTCCTTTGAGGAATAAAACTAATTTTTATGAAGTCCCATTTATCTGTTTTTTTCTTTTGTTGCTTGTGCTTTGGGTATGAAGTCTGAGAAACCATTGCCTTATACAAGGTTCCGAAGAAGTTTCCTTATGCTGTCTTCTGGGAGTTTTATAGTTCTGGCTCTTATATTAACGTGTTTGTTCCATTTTGAGTTGGCTTTTGTATAAGGTGAGAGGCCTATACCCTTAGGCCCTCCCTCATTTTTTTTTTTTTTTAATTTTTTACAAATGGAATCCAGTTTTCTCAACCATTTTTGAAGAGACTGTTCTTTCCCAATTGAGTAGTTTTCCCCCTTGTCAAAAATCAGCTGGGCATAAATGTAAGCACTGATTTATTTTTAAATTTTTTTATTATTATTTTTTAAATACCAATAAACACCAAACAAACGCAAACATTCTTAACTTTTAATTGTTCCATTCTACATATATAATCAGTAATTCACAATATCATCACATAGTTGCATATTCATCATCATGATCATCTCTTGAAACATTTGCATCTATTCAGAAAAAGAAATAAAAAGAAAACAGAAAAAAAATCATACGTACCATACCCCTTACCCCTCCCCTTCATTGATCACTAGCATTTCAATCTAAATTTATTTTAACATTTGTTTCCCCTATTATTTATTTTTATTCCATATGTTTTACTCATCTGTTGATAAGGTAGATAAAAGGAGCAGCAGACACAAGGTTTTCACAATCACACAGTCACATTGTGAAAGCTATATCATTATTCAATCATCTTCAAGAAACATGGCTACTGGAATACAGCTCTACATTTTCAGGCAGTTCCCTCCAGCCACTCAATTACATCTTGACTAACAAGGTGATATCTACTTAATGTGTAAGAATAACCTCCAGGATAACCTCTCAACTTTGTTTGGAATCTCTCAGCCATTGATACTTTATTTTGTCTCATTTCACTCTTCCCACTTTTGGTCGAGAAGGTTTTCTCAATCCCTTGATGCCGAGTCTCAGCTCATTCAGGGGTTTTTCTCAATCCCTTAATGCTGAGTCTCAGCTCATTCTAGGATTTCTGTCCCATGTTGCCAGGAAGGTCCACACCCCTGGGAGTCATGCCCCACGTAGACAGGGGGAGGGTGGTGAGTTTGGTAAGCACTGATTTGTGATATCTCAATTTGATTGCATTGTTCTATATGTCTGCCCTTGTGCCAGTATCATGCTGTTTTGATTATTATGGCTTTGTAATAAGTTTTAAGATCTGGAAGTGTGAGTCTTCCAATTGCATTTTTCTTTTCAATATGGCTTTAGCTATTTGGGGCCCCTTACCCTTCCATATAAATTTGTTATTTGGCTTTTCCATTGCTGCAAAGATGATTGTTGGAAAGTTGATTGGGATAGCATTGAATCTATAAATTGCTTTCGGTAGTACTGACATCTTAATAATATTTTGTCTTTCAATCCATGAACATAGAATGTCCTATTTAGATCTTCTTTAATTTCTTTTAGCAATGGCTTATAGTTTTCCATGTACAAAGTCCTTTACATCCTTGGTTAGATTTATTCCTAGATATTTGATTCTTTTAGCTGTAATTGTGAATGAATTTTTTTTCTTGATTGCTTCTTTCAGCTGTTCATTGCTTGTGTATATAAAAGCTATTGATTTTAGATTGTTGATGTTATACTCCACCACTTTGATGAATTCATTTATTAGCCCTAAGAGCTTTGTTGTAGATTTTTCAGAATTTTCTGTATATAGAATCATGTCATCTGCACGTAATAAAAGTTTCACCTTTCTTTCCAATTTGGATGCCTTTTTTTTTCTTGCCTAATTTCACCAACTAGAATTTCAGTACAGTGTTGAATAACAGAGGTGGCAGTGGGCAGCCTTCTCTTGTTCCAGATCTTAAAAGGAAACTTTCAGTCTTTCACCACTGAGTATAACGTTATCTGTGGGTCTTTCACATACCCCTTTTATCATGTCAGGAAGTCTCCTTCTATTCCTAGTTTTCTATGTGTTTCATCATGAAACGGTGCTGGCAACTATGTGATGATATTGTGAGCCACTGATTGCATACCATGTATGGAATGTTTGTATGTTGAGAATGCTTGTGTTTGCAAAAAATGTTTATTGGGTACAAAATTTATAATTTGACTAGTGCATTTCCTAATATAACTTATGTGGACAGTTTAATTGATCACCATAAGTACATGGAATCTTGAGTAGGGCATGAGATTTTGTAGGCTTGTCCAGAGTGATGCCCCGATAAATCCCAGAGTGATTTGAACAGTGACTAAAAAAGTATTTGCAAAGTCCCCTTGGGGGAATGGTGAGAAAGGGGGAAAATTCAACTCCCCCATGTGGAGAATTCCTGATATTCTCACAAGCAGTGGGGACAACCAAAACAATAGGCCAAGCCCTCAATCTTGGGGTTTGTTCATATGAAAATTATCCCTGCAAAGGATAGGCTAAGCCTACTTAAAATTAGACCTAAGAGTCACCCCCAGAGAACCTCTTCTCTTGCTCAGATGTGGCCTCTCTCTCTCAGCCAACAGGACAAGCAAACTCACTGCCCCCCACCTCTCTGCATGGGACATGACTCCCAGGGGTGTAAGCCTTCTTGGCAACGAGGGACAGAAATCCTAGAATGAGCTGGGACTCAGCATCAAGGAAGTGAGAAAATCTTCTAGACCAAAAGGGGAAAGAGAGAAATGAGACGGAATAATGTGTCAAGGGTTGAGAGATTTCAGAGTTGAAAGATTATCCTGGAGGTTATTCTTACACATTATATAGATATCACCTTTTTAGTTAAGGTATATTGGAGAGGCTGGAGGAAAGTGCCTGAAAATGTAGAGCTGTGTTCCAGTAGTTATGTTTCTTGAATATACAATGATATAGCTTTTCACAATGTGACTGTGTGATTGTGAAAACCTTGTTTCTGATGCTGCTTTTATCTACAGTATGGACAGATGAGTAAAACATATGGATTGAAAATAAATAAATAATAGGGGAAACAAATGTTAAAATAAATTTAGTAGATTAAAATGCTAGTGATCAATGAAAGGGGTGAAAAGGGGTATAGAAAAAAATAGGGGAAACAAAGCTGAAATATATTGGGTAGATGGAAACACTAGCAATCAATGGGAGGGAGGGGTAGGGGATATGGTATGTATGAGTTTTTTTCTTTTTTTTTAATTTCTTTTTCTGAATTGATGAATGTTCTAAGAAATGATCATGGTGATGAATATACAACTATGTGATGATATTGTGAGTTACTGATTGTATATCAAGAATGGAATGATCATATGGTAAGAATGTTCATGTCTGTATGTTATATTTTTAAAAAATTTAAAAATTAAAAATAAAAAATTGAAGAAAAAAGAATGCTTGTGTTTGTATGTTGTTTATCAATAAAAATATTTTTTAAATGGTGCTGGATTTTGTCAAATACCTTTTCTGCATTAATTGAGATGATCGTATAGTTTTCCCATCATCTATTAATGTGGTATATTACATTATCTTCTCACATACATGGGATAAATCTCACTTGATCATGGTGTATAACTCCTTTAATGTACTGTTGGATTTGATTTGCTAATATTTTGTTGAGGAATTTTGCATCTATCTTCATGAGAGAGTTTGGTCTTGTAATTTTCTTTTCTTGTGGTATCTTTATTTGACTCTTGTATGAGGGTGATGTTGGCCTCATGGAATGAATTAAGGAACACTCTCTTCTTTTCAAAATTTTTTGGAAGAGTTTGGGCAGAATTGGAGGAAAGTCTTCTTGGTATGTTTGGAAGAATTCCCCTATGAAGCCATCTGGACCTGTGTTTTTATTTTGGAAGGTTTTGATTACTGATTCAATCTCTTTACCAGTAGTCAGTTTGTTGAGATCTTCTACTTCTTCTTGAGTCAGTGTATGTAGTTTGTGTGTTTCTAAGAATGTGTCCCCTTCATATACATTATCTAATGTATTGGCGTATAATTGTTCATAGAATCCTCTTAGAGTCCTTTTCATTTCAGTGATGCTCATAGTAATGTTTCCCCTTTGCATTTCTGAATTTTTGCATTTGCATCCTCTCTTTTTTTTTCTTTGTCAGTATAACAAAAATTGATCAATTTTATAATCTTTTTAAGGAACCAACTTTTAGTTTTGTTGATTCTCTATTGTATTTTTGTTTTCTATTTCATTTATCTCTGCTCCAGTCTTTGTTATTTCCTTCCTTGTGCTTTCTTTGGGTTTAGTTTGGTATTCTTTTTCTAATTCTCCCATTTTTGAGGTTAGGTCTCTGAATGAAGACTTTGCTCTTTTTAAATGTAAGTTATATGCCTCAAGATAGCTCCTAATAGCTTCTGGTTTCCTCTTTAACCATTGGTTGTTTAAGAATATGTTATTTAATTTCCACATATTTGTGAATTTTCCATTTCTCCCTCTGGTATAGACTTACAGCTTCATTCCATTGTGATCTGATAATATATGTTGTATGATTTCATTATGTTTGAATTTATTGAGGCTTGTTTTGTGACCTAACATATGACCTATTCTGGAGAATGATCCATGTGCACTCATGAAGATTGTGTATTCTGTTTTTGCTGGATGAAGTGTTCTGCATATGTGTTAGGTCTATTAGTTTAGAATATCATTGAAGTATTGTATTTCCTTATTGATCTTCTGACAAGATGTTCTATTCATGATTGAAAGTGATGTAGTAAAGTCTCCAAAAATTAATATAGAATCATCTATTTTTCCCTTCCAAACGGTCAGGATTTGCTTCCTATATCCTGGGCTCTGCCGTTAGGTGCATATATATTTATAATTGTTACATCCTCTTGTTGAATTGTCTTCTTTTTGATCTGTGCTTGTTTGAAGCTGTTATGTACCTCATAAAAGGCTATATTCTCTTGATCCATTCCTGTGGGGGCAGACCTATTGTTGGGTAGTATCTTTTGATTAGATTGTTTCCATGGGGAATGTGACCCAGCCCATTCAAGGTGGGTCTTATTCCTTTCCTGGAGTCCTTTAAGAGACCTCTTGGAGAGAGAGAGCTGAGAAAGAAAACGCCCTGGGAGAAGCTGAAAGATAAAGAAATGCCAGAACTTTTTGGAGACAGCTGTTGAACCAGAAGAGAAGGACCAGTAGACATCACCATGTGCCTTCCATGTGACAGAGGAACCCTGGGGATGCCAGCAGCCTTTCTTCAGAGAAGGTATCTTACTCTTGATGCCTTAATTCAGATATTTCCATGGACTTATAACTATAAATTTTTAAGCTAATAAACCCCATTGAAAAAGCCAACCCATTTCTGGTATATTGCATTCTGGTAGCTTTAGCAAACTGAACCACCATCTTTGTACCTCTTAACTCATTTGACTTTAATCTATTTTATCTGATATTAGTTTAGCTCTCTTTTGGTTACTTTTGCATGATTTATATTTTTTCCCATCCTTTTACCCTCAATCCTGAGGAAGTGCTGCATCTTTAAATCTTCATCACCTCCGCCCCTGTCTCAGGAGGGTTGAAACAATGACTGCTGCCTTTGTCAGGGGTGGGTTGAAACAATAGCCACCCTCAGAGCTGAGATCCCAGTAATCTGAAGTTGCTAATCAAAAGCCATGCTCAGGACTCCCAGGGATGAATCCAGACCTGGCACTGTGGGATCAACAATTACATCCTGACCAAATGGGGGGAAAGAAGTGTAATTAATAAAGTATCAGTGGCAGAGAGAGTTCAAATAGAGTTGAGAGACTACTCTGGAGGTTGCTCCCACACAAGTTTCAGTTAGACCTTGCTACCTATCATAACCTGCCAACCCCCAACCAGGACCATCCCAGACAATCCTAAAGAATACCTAGGGCAATTTATAAGATTCCACAAGGGTTCCAGGCACTATAATAACTTGCCAGAAACCTACACCTTCCAGTTGGGTTCCCAGTCCAGATAAATCCTGACACCTAGCCCAGCCTCTCCAGAACATCAGATAGTTCCATCTCCCTACCCCATATTAGTGACAGACCCTTCCAATATCAAAAATTTAGAACTGCCATAGCCCAAACAACCCCAGTGAGAGGTATGGAGAGATCCAAGGTGATGGTGGAATTATACATAGAAGATAGGACTTAACAAATGAATATGAATACTGTATCATTAAATTCATATTTCTTTCAGTCTCCAGTATTTTAGAGCAACTAGAAGTAAAAGCCTAAAATTGTGGAATTGTAACCCATGTCAAAGTTTGAAATATGTTCTACAACTAATTGTGGTGCTGTGCTTCGAAATTTATAGCTTTTATTGTATATGCTATTGTTCACAAAAAAAGAAGGGGAAAAAAGTCAATTGTGATGATAAAAAAGTACTTAAGCCCTCTAGCCTCCTGTATTCTGGAGCAGCTAGAAGGAAAAATATGATAGGATCTATGGTAGCCCATGACAAACTCTGGGATCTGTCCTATAACTATTTGTTGAAGACTGCTTTGAAAACTATTGCTTTTTTATTTCTTTGCTCCATATATATGCTATACGAAACAATAAAAAAAAAAGTTAAAAAAAAAAAAAAGCCATGCTCAGTGATGAGCTGTGCCCGACTCTGGTTGTGGGAAAGAGAACTTTTAGATCCCTTTTTGTCACCAGAAAGCTAGCCAGGGGCTAGACTCCATTGCAAGGGTGGTTTTGGGCATCAGCACCTGCTGCAAGGAGAGACCAATTTACTGTTTTTTTTTTTGAAACCATAATTTAGAAACCATTTCCTCCTGCTCTTCCCTGGATGCTGTTCAGTGTTCTGGGCTTTGCAGTTTCAAAACAGTTGTTTCAGACAGTTCCTCCCTACTCATTAGTTGTTCTGGTGGAAGGACTGAGTCCTTGATCTCCCTATTTTGCAATTTTCCCACAATCCTCCCATCATTGCTATTTGAGATTGAAGTTATTAATTTATTCATTCACTTCTTTCGTAAATATTATGCACCCAATATGTGTCAAGTACTCACAAGCCAACATACTACCCAGCCTCTGTCCTCAAGGATTTTACAGTCTACTCAAAAAGGTAGGTGAGCTATTGAAATTAAAAAATATATCATCAACTTAGAAGATAACTGATCTCTCACTACACATCTCAATTTACCTCAGAGGTGTAGGATTTCTTGTCAAAGGCATGAGATTGCCAGAGCCTAAAGTAGGAGAAAAGCAGAGGAAACACTTCCTGTGGGACATTGTGGGCTAGGGAGGAAGGTCTGGTTGGTCTCAGGGCTTCCTGAAATCTCCTTCCAGAGAATGTTTTTGCTCTCAATACCCTTTGTTAGGTTGTTAATGATCAATTAGTGAACAACTGAATCTACTAGGGGAAATCCTGTTTAAAGAAATGCTGTAAAACAGAGAATCGTTATATGTAAGTATTCACTTTTTAATTTATTTCTACAGTTTCTATTAAGATTTCCAAAAGTGAGGACATACACACCTCATAATCCTAAAATAGATACATCCAAAATTTAATGTAAATCATATTTAGACTTGTGAGATCAACTTATCATTTCCATATTTTGAACTATTCCTAAATTTGTCATTCATTATAAATGTAGATTATAAAATTGATTCTTTCAGAGCCCTGATCTCATTCAAACAAGTGATTCAGTTTTGAGGAATTTAATCTTGATAAATTTAACTAGTTTTTGTTTCTAGTAATTACACCTTAATGCTATTACTACAGAAAAGAATAAAAAAGTAAAATCAGAAAAGGCAACTTTTTTCAGGATTCCATTCTAATCATTCTCATACTCCTCTTGTACTTTCTTGTAATTGAGGCACTTAATCAATTCTGACCCATGGCTTAACCACCTCTGTTTGTCTTTTTATTCAATGCAGTCTTGGGACAAGAATCATGAACAGGTTGTACTTTAACAGGAGATTTACTCAATAAATATTTGCTGCTGAATCAATTAGTTCTGCATAACAAACATAAAGAGATATCTGATGAATCTGCTAATATCTATGTTTCTGGACATTAAATTCAGTATTCTACCAATGATAGTTCATTTGAAAAGGAGATATCACACAAGCAAAATTTTTAGAAGGTAAAAGAAACCAAAAGGCGAATTATTGAATTACGGGATATGATTAGCATGTCTCGTGTTAAATGGGACAGATTCATAAGGGGCTGAATTATATTTTGCAAAATAATTTGATTTGGTGATAGCTGGAATGGAGGAATTTGTAGGGGAGGGCATGGTTTGGAGGTGAGAGTGAGGTAGGAATGAGCATGTCTCATTTCACAAATGACTTGAGGTAGGATTATCAGTTTTTTTTAACCAAAGCCCTCTGATTTGCAAATTTGAGATACCCACTTTGTAGTAGCTAGAGCCAAAATGGAATATGATAGGATCTATCTAAACATCTCTAAACCTCAAGGGGTGGGGGGTGGTGTTGCTCTTGGAGAAATCCAAAAGTAGAAAGCAATCCTTTTGCAGGGCTGGAAGCCTTTCAGAGCACAAAATGCACAAGCACTCACTGCAGAGGCTGTCAGAGACTCGTACACTGTTTCCTAAACTTTATGTTTAGGCTTCCTTCCTCTTTCTGCAGAGGCAGCCTTAGCTTCCTCCTGGACATGCAAGCCCCCTGGTTCTTGTGTAACTGTCACCTCCATTTCGGCCACAGGCAGAGATTCCTTTGTGACTGAACGGCAATTTCACGGAGACTCTCAGGTTGGCCCACTTTGGATCTATCCTGGCCCAGTGAACTGAGACCTGCAGAGGTGGCTGGGTGTGGAGGGAGCACTGCATGGTTGAGAAGGTTTGAGAGAAAAGGCGCTGATGTCAGCTGGCACCGCATATGGATTCCCCTGTATTGTTCAAGAGAGCCAGGAACAGGTGGGGAAGAGAAGAGAGATGGGGGAAAGGAGGAAAAGGATGGTAGTGTAGGAAACATGAAAACACTTGTGGTGAGGAGACAATCAAGAAAGCGGGGCAAACTATCTAAAAGGGAGCGTATTTAAATAAGGATGCTTTCAGCTGTATGAAACTAAAAACTCCTCTTAAAGTGGCTTAAGCGAGAAAGTTATCTCATCTGACAAGAAGCTGTGAGGTAGGGTGAGCTTCAATTAAGTCAATCAGGCAAACAACATCCTGAAGGCCCAGAATCTTTTTATCTTTTCAATCCATCTTTGGTATGGCTTTTACCTTTAGGCTGTGGACCATCAGGGAGTCACTTCCAAACACGAGGAAAGTCTGAGGGCAAAAGGAGACCTTCTCTTTGATGTAAGAAAAACAGATTATCCTCTTATTTCATTGGCCAGAATTGGGTCACATGCCTATTCCTGAACCAAGCATTGGCAAAGAGGAATGGGACACCAGATTTGGCTTAGATTAGGATCTACACTCTGGAGCCAGGCCAGGTCTAGCTTTCGCTGCTAAACCCAGGGCTGTTTATAGGCAGGAGGCCACTGGACTCCATCAGGGTTCTGAGAAGGAGGGAGTGGGGGTGGGTGGGCAACCAGCAGTGCTGGTACTGAAAGAAGGAAAAGGAAAAATACAACAATAGAAGGGCAGAGAGTCCGACAGTGAAAGAGAGAAAGAGGACTGGGATCAAAGATGTATGTGTTGGGGAGGGGGGGGAGCGGATAATGAAACAGAGAAAGAGACAGACAAGCCTGCTATATCTGGTGCCTTAGGTTAAAATGCTGTTGTCCTATCTTGCTGTTCAGCTAGGCAATTATTAGAAAAACACGCTTTACTGTTTTCACTGCTGTTTGAAAGGCAGAATAACTTTGCAGTAAACAACATCAACCATTTTTCAACCTCAGAATTAAAAAGAAGATGGCCATAGTAGACTCCAGGGAGAAAAATCACTCTTCTGTTCTTTTAAAATAGACCAGAATTGTCACCTTTGCTTAAAAGAAAAGAAAAAAATAGACCAGAATTTATTGAGTCATGAAAGAATTGTGGTGAAATAAATAAAATGATTACTTAGTTATTGGTTTATGACTCTATTTATAATTTATAATTTTATCTTAATTATAAAAGTAATAAAACCACATTAAGAAATTGGAAACTACAAACATGGAAACAAAATCACGCACAACGTAACAACTGTTATTATTTGGCAAGAATTAAGTCCTAATTGTTTTGTCATATAGCTGCACACAATGTTGTAGAATGCCTTATTCTTAAAAATGGGTGTGTCATTTACATAGTTCAAATTTCAAAAGCAAAGAGTTAAAAAAGAGAAAGCAGGTCTTCTTCCTACTAGTGTCCTTTACCCTTCAGGCTACCCACCAACTCTCCCTTAAACCAGTGATATCAATTGCTTTTATTTTCTAGTGTAGATCGCCTACCCATTAACAAGGAAATAGGTTATATATAAAAATACTCCACTGTCCTTTGCCAACACCAACTTCATTTTTTTTTTTGCAAAAATGGTAGCTTTCTGTATATACTGTTTTATCATTTATCAGTATTACTGGGAAATAATTTCAAAGTTAGTGCCTTTAAATTTTAACATTACACCGGGTTCACCCTTTGCCACATACTTTTTATAATCATCATCCTTAATGGCTACAAAAGCTTTTGAGTAAACGACTCTTCCATTCCTTCAATATATACTTATCAAGTACCTCCCACATCTGCAGGGTGATACCCAAATTAAAAGGAGATGGACCACACCCTTGAGGGAGCCACAGCAGAGTAGAGAAGAAAGACAGGTAAACAAGTATCATAGGTATTTTCAAAGTACCCAAATACAAGAATGCAGGAGGTGCTGGGGGAACAATGGAAAGGAACCTTGAAGACACTAAGCAAAGTCAGGCAAGGGGCAGAGACCCCGCCAATGGCATGTGCTAAGGCAAAAAATGTAAAGGAACGTTGTGGTCCCAGTGGCTACAAAGAGTAAGGTAAAGATCCCAATCCTGGATCTTTTGGTTGTGTCCAAGTCTTCAATATAAATAAATAATGCTATGACATACAACTTGAGTATACAGCTTTTTCCATATTTTGGAGTATTTCTTAGGCTAGTTTCCCAGAAGTGGGATTGTTGAGTCCAAATGTATGAACATTCTGACCTGCTATATACAACCAAAATGCTTTCCAATGCCATTTCATAAAGATACCAGCAATGTATGTGCAAACCTGTGCCTGTATCTTTACATTATCATCATTAATTTGCTTTACTGTATATTCCTTTGATTACTAGTAAGGGCAATTTTTCCCTGTATATTTGCTACTATTTCAATTTCCTTTTACATATCATTGAGATTCTAATTTTTACTTTAGCTGTATGAGCTCTACTTATAATATAGATAATCAGACTTTTTCTATTATGTTTGCTGCCAATATTTTTTTCTGGTTTAGGTTACCTTTAAAAGAATGTTTGACACATAGAAGTTTTAAGATATGAACTAGCCATATCCATTGGTCAGTTTGTTCTCTTGCTTCTAAGTTGAAAAATACTTCTATCCATAGGTTTAACAAATATTCGATTTCCTTTTTTTAAAAAAATTTAACTCAATCCTCTTAGAACTTATTTTTCACATATGAAATAAGATGCATCCAACTAGTTTCCACCCACCTCTCCAAATGACTAATGAATTGACTAAATTTTTTTTCTCCTCTGATTTTTATTTCAAAGGTAAGTCATATTTAGGGATCAGCTCATCTGACAACTGGATCTAATTTCTTCCTTCTCCTTTTTGGAAATGTGTCAGAACAGCTTAAGACAGCTTTGTTCTGATTTATTCAAAATTCCTGCAGCAACTGTTCTATTTCTATAGAGAAAGAATTACAATATAGCACAAATAGGCTTATGTGAAGCCTGTCAGTGCCTCCTTATTAATAGGGAAACCTGCTGCTGAAAGACCTTACTTTGAATTTAATCAGACTGGTGGTAGTATGGTATGTGCTTGGTTGGGTGGAGAGCACTTTTGAGGGAAAAGGTGATTGTATCCAAAGGGATGAATTCATTGTTAAACAATGTCATGACCCTCGTAGTGTTGAATAGGTAGGATCTCCTGGCCCTTTTACTTTTGTGGGTTCTCTGGCTCATACCTGTGACCTTACTATGTCCTCAATCTTGCTGAAGGGTAGCGCTGTCTCAAAGTATGTAATGTTTGTGTTTTATAGGAAAAAGCAGTCTCTTGTCCTCCAAAGCTGGAGACTGCAGGTTGTCAAATAGCTAGCCAATTTTTGAGACAAGCCAGAAGTGGTTAATTAGGGAAACCCTACGCCAGTGATTGTCAAAATAAGTATCCTCTGGCCAGCTTTTATAAACAAGCAGATTTCTTTGCCTGAATGTAAGGATACACAGGATGGTACTGGAAAGTCATCCCGATCTCATTTCTTCAAAAGATTCCCATAGACGTTTACATACAATTCTAAGAGTGTCTTCCTTCTCCTTAGATAAAACACTGGTACCAACTTAGCCATCACCTGAGAAAGTGCACCAGGAGGAAGGGACTACACAACTAAGGGGCACACCTCAGGGAGGGTTCTAAAACATTTTCCAGCCACTCGTTCTAAGCTTCCCAAAAAGGCGAAGTTTTAGCTTCATGGTTCGTGATCTATAAACCCAATTCGGATTCCCTGGAAAACCTTTTTGGAGCCTGTTAAGAACTACCCGTCTCGGAAGGGGCCCGCTGCAGACAGTCCCTAAGGAGAGGGTCGTGTGCTGGGTCGGGCCTCCTCTGAACCATCTCTCCTTCCTTGTTCCCATTTTTAAACTGATACTCTTATCCCCCGCAGGTGGGAAGGCTCGGCGTTAGCTACACGGGAATTCGACTTTCAATTGCAAGCATCCCCATCCCCGTTCCCCCGTCGCTCATTCCCCCTCCATTACCCACAGCAAAGTCCACAAACACTTTACTGTCGGCTCTATAGCACGGCGTCTTTTCTAGCAACATAACCGGGTGGTGGAAGAGGGGACGTCAACGTGCTTACATCCGGAAGGGGACTCGTCAGAGGGCGGAGGGCTCCAAGGGTTCCCACTCACCTCCCGCCCCAGAGCGACCTTCTCTCCCGCTTCCCTTAGAAGCGGTCTGCTGCTGTCGGTGGCGGACCCGCTGCTCATCAATCCCGGCCACTCCGCCAGGCTGCTCGCAACCTGCGTGCACCCCGAGTGCCCTCCCGCCTCCCATCCGCCTGCGGTTCTCGCCTGCTAACCCGCTGTACGCCACGACATCCGTGGCGCTCGGGGCTAGCTTGAGAAAGGTAGGGGGAAAAAGGGAGCGGGAAGAGCGGAGGATAGGAGGTGGCGGTGGCGGCGGCGGCGGCGGCAGCGGCAGCGGCAGCGGCGACTACGTGGTGCCAAAGCCGCCCGGGAGCTCCTGGGCCCGTGCGCGCGCGCGCCTAGTGGAGGCTCAGGAGGCCGGCGGCGAGGCTGCGGGAGGAGCTGCGGAAGAAGGAGGCGGAGCGAACAGAGGAGCAGCCAGCCGAACGGCGGGAGGAGCAGCGGCGGGCGGAGCAAGCGGTGGGAGGGTGCGCGCCAGCGAGCAGCGTCTCTACCAGCATCTGCCGCGGCCGCGTTTTCCCGAAGCCCAGGGACCGACCGACGGACCGCCTGGCGGACGGACGAGGGCACTCGCTTTGTGCTCGGGTCCAGCTTCAGCTAGGCTCGGGGCTTGCGGCGCGCGGCTTTCCCGCTGGTCCGCAGCCACTCGGCTCCGGCGGCCTCAGCACGCGAGGGGCTGGACGTGCTGGAGCCGCTCTCCGCCGGTCGGTCCCCCGCACCGCGGAGCCCGGGCCGCCCGCGCTGCGGCCCCGAGCGGCTCTGCAAGACCCCGCTCCCCACCGGGCCGCTCGGAGCAACGGTGCTCCAGGGCGCCAAACTCGGGCTGCCGGGGCAAGTGTCTTCATGAACCCAGAGGATGTCCGGGAAGCACTACAAGGGTCCTGAAGTCAGTTGTTGCATCAAATATTTCATATTTGGCTTCAATGTCATATTTTGGGTAAGTTGGAGTGCTTCTGGGATTTCAACTGTTGTGGCTGATCGATTAGCGATGATTTCCCCACGTTGCTCGTCGCCTTTACTTTTCGCAGCCCCTGAGGCGCTTGCCGGAGCGGGGGAGACGCATTTGCCTTACGCCTTTCAAGCTTGCGCGTTGGAGAGAGATAAACATTTAATCCTTTCTAGGAATGGAAGAGGTAAAAAGAAAAACCGAGCCGGAAAGGTGGCATCCAGGCCTTGGGGTGTCTTTTTAAGGGGTGAATAGCAGGGTACAGATGCAAGAAAGGGCTCGGCAGTTTGAGAAATGAGCAACCACACGAATTAGCTTTACTCCCGGTGGGGTATGGATACTGGGCAGAGCGTGGTGTCATAATAAGGAAGGGTAATCGGGCAGAGCAGACCCTGAGGTCCACCTTATAACAAGGATCTGATTGGACGAGGGCTTGGTTCCGTGTTGCCGCGGCTGGTCTGTGCCATGCTCAGCGTGTATCTTCTTGCACCATCTCGGGCTTTGTGTAGGATGCAGATGCGGTGGTATATGGTTCTGTAATGTGCACGTAAATAACGCTTCCTGCACACTCTTCCCTTTCAGCTGGAAGGCGCTCCTTTTGCATAATGGGCTGGCCAGTGGGTGTGTGAGGTGGAGGGATTTATTTCTTTATATATCGTTGCAAGAATAAGAAGTCACCATCAACATATCACGTCCTTTAAGGAGTGACATAGAGCGGGTCGTTTGGGGGAAAAGCTTGGAGAAAGGTGTGTGAGACATGTTTTTATTGGGGAACCGAGAGAGCAAATACTTGAACACGAGACTCAAGCCATGCTCTGCTGACACTACGGTGAACTGGGCATCTATTGTAATTAGGTCGGGACGCCTACTCTTTTGTTTTGTTTTGATTCTTTTCCTTGATCTTGCAAGCATGTTCAGCAATCAGACAAAGAGTCACCAGGACAAGGGGAAAACGTGAGCTCAGAGATCGTGTAATTTTTCCTCCTCATCCCATCTTACGCTCCTCTTTACTGGGCACTGCCCCCCTCCCCCGCGAAAGTAAAGATGGTGGCTTTTTTTCGGGGGGCGGGGGTGTCTCCAAGTTGCTGTTCAGTATGTAGGTTCATTATAGGTTCATTGTAAGGTAAACAATGATTCAACTGCAGGATCGATAATAATCCAGGGCAGTCCAAACACAGGGTGTATTTATTTTGACTCTCCTTCAATTTTGGCCATTTGCTGTAAATATATACATCCGTGAGAATAGTTGTCAGTATAGGTCTTTGTATTCTTCTTTCCCACTGCACATTTGCTGGACTATTTTATTTTTATTTTTCCCCCGTTTTCTGTGTGTATCTTGCATTGGTCATTCATAATTTGCAAAAGAACATGGGAGGGATTGGAGATCACTTTCTGTGTCATCATGTCATGTGTCCTCAGGATTGCTAAAGATAATGTGGGGGGACAGGTGAATAAACATCACATCCAATCAGTCACAGACTTTTTTTTTTTTTTGCCAGTCATTGTATATGATTTCTATCATTATTCACCTTCCAACCCCCAATCAAACACTGCAACATATAGGGAAGAAATTATTTTCTTTTTTTGCTTCATTTTTCCCCCTGCTGGAAATGTCTGAAACTGGTCACATTTCTGAACAAGTTATTTTGATTTTATTGGAACTTGAAACTTTGTGACTTTGAGAGGCAGCGACTACAACATTTGTAGTGGCCCTTATTGGAGTAGTCTAGGCCCCTTGATTCTAATTGAACACTTCCAAAAGTTGTACATATCAGCTACCAGGCAACAAAAAGCACCCAGGGGCTTTCTTTGCAGTTTCATAGCAGGGACTAGAAAGGAAATAAAGGGATTTGGACTTGTTTCCCTCACAGTTTGGTGTAATTTTATAAACATAGCCCTTTCTGTGGATTAGGTTGCAACAAACACCCAGAACTGGAGGAGACCTTCAAAGAATTGAGGGGTACTTGCATAGAGTTCTGGAGTAGAGCCCTTTATTATCTGATTGTGGGGGTCCTCATCTCTGGGGGGAATTTTATGGGAAATCTGAAAGCAGATCTAGATTGTGGAACTAAACAGTCAGCAGGGAAAAATTAAGTACATGCCTTTGTTATGAGGGTCCTTCTCTTAGCCTCCTTTCTACACACCGTCCTCTCTCCTTACTGTGCCCACAGCTTTTTACTTAGATACCCTCCTGCCCCTTTCCTTTTCTGCTTTATGTTCCAAAATTACCTTTGATTTAGTCCTCCCAGTTTATCAGTACCAGGGCCTCTAGTGAAGATCAACAGGAATGTAATCTTGTTATTTGATTAAAGTAATTTAGACTAAGATGTTAGTGACTAAAGAATTAGGGTCAGTAACTTGGCAGCCTGCTTCTGAGAAGTTGCAAACCTGTGCTCTGCACAGAGTCACTAACCTGTCTGTGATGGCGAGAAACAGCAGACTCAGTGCTACTTCCATAAATAATGAAGATGATACTGATGACAAAGTGCTTGGTTTCCCACTCTTTCATTTTACACTGTAAAACATGAGAATAAATGTGAAATAAATTGAAGATACTTGGAAGTATATTTCTGATAAAGTAAAATTGGACATATGGTAGCATGAGCATAGAGCATTTGGTTCTCCTATAAATCACCTGTTTGATTCCTTACAAGACAGTCAACTGCTCTAAACCTCAGTTTCTCAACTGTTAAAATGAAAGAGTTGGATGAGTTGTGAGGTTCTTTCTAGTTCTGACATGGAATGAGTCTAGTGCATTCCAGTATGCTAGGGAAAAAAAAATACAAGATGAGTACTAATATATAATGAAAATAACATATATTGAGACACATGTTAAATTGTAGATTTTTTCTCCTACTGAAACATGTCTGAAAACCAATTTTATTACCTTTATTTCTTCCTCAAAAATCTTTTCAGAATATTGATTATATAACAAGAATGGAATGATCATATGGTAAGAATGTTTGTGTTTGTATGTGGTTATGTTTCATAAAAAAATTATGGTGAAGAATACACAACTATGTCATGATATTGTGAGCCATTGATTGTATACCATGTGTGGACTGTACATTTGTGAAGATTTGTCAATAAAAATATTTTTAAAAAAAGTTAATGGATAGGGTGGGCCATGATGGCTCAGAAGGCAGAGTTTTTTTTTTTTTTTTTTTAATTTGCATATGGGCAGGAGGCACCAGGGATCGAACTCTAGACCTCCAGCACGGCAGGTCTGAGCTCTGCCTGCTGAGCCACAGCAGCCGCCCAGAAGGCAGAGTTCTTGCCTAACATCCTGGAGACCTGGGTTCATTCCTGGTGCCTGCCCCCCGCCACCCCCCAAAAATCTTTTCATTGAAGAAATATCTTTCACTAATTTTCTTCTTGGTTTGTTCAGTTATCGATATAGAATGCATGTTTCCCTATCTCCATTGTGACTCTTAAATGTAATACTGGGAGTCATTAAAATGTTTTTCTTAGAGTTATAGTTTTGTGTGTAAAAACCGAATCCTTTTATATGGCAGTTGTAGTAATGTTCTAAGTATCAGAGTCAACATCTTTACAGATTCCTTTCTCATTAGTTATCACAGGGTGGTGGTGAAAATCTTGTTTATTTTCCCTATTTCATATTGGAAGAACTCAGAAGGGAATTGGTAATATTGAGGGTGTCACCATACTTGAACTTTATCTTGGATAACCCTGAGGGGCTGCTGTGTCATAGGGGAGGCATAAGGGAGAGGGGAGAAAAAGGAGAATTTGTTTTAAAGTCACTTCTTTTGGGGACTGAAACCCCACATCTCGTCACCCACCATTATTAATAGCTATTTTGTTCTGGACCCTTTTGGATTCTGGCACTGATTCTTAACTGTTCTGTATGTGTAGGCAAGTTAATTGAGCCGAGTGTTCTGGTTGTCTATTGTTACTTAACATTTAAATCATTAAATCCCAAAATTTAGTGATTTAAAACAAAACTTAATTAATATATTTCACAGTTCTATGATTCGACTGGTTCAACTGGGCAGTTCTCACTGGGATGTCTCGTGTAGTTGCAGTCACACGTGGCTGGGGTTGGTGTTTTGTGACGGTGCAGCAGAACCCGGTGTCTGAGATGGCTCACTCATGTGACGGGCAGTTGATGGTCATTGAGAGCTCAGCCTGGCTGTTGACAGGAG
Organism: Myrmecophaga tridactyla; assembly: GCA_004026745.1. Classification (NCBI taxonomy): domain Eukaryota; kingdom Metazoa; phylum Chordata; class Mammalia; order Pilosa; family Myrmecophagidae; genus Myrmecophaga; species Myrmecophaga tridactyla. Next base: position 22,953 of record PVIY010013021.1, read on the forward strand.
CACAGCGGTGTGGCTTTGGAAGAGGAAGATTCCAGCCAATTAAGACCACACTCAGGACTGGTACCGTGTCTCTTCTACCTATCCATTGGTTAATGCCCTCAGAGCGCCTGCTCAGTTTTAAAGGAGTGAAGAAATAGACTCCATCTATTGACAGGGGGGTGTCAAGGGCGCATCGAAGGTCACGTGGGCTGTGGCCATCTTCATAGAGTCTGCGGCATTGAACCTTAATTTCTTGTTTATAAAAGAAACGTTATCTAATGGAGTTGTAATTTCAAGGATTATTGAGATAATCTATCACCCAGCACAATGCCTGAATATTTAATAAGTGCTGAATGTCATTATTGTTACTGTCTCCAAATTTGTTACTGGTTCCATCCTGGGCTACAGAAACTGTAGAATACCTTAGCCTGATACCTCAGCAGCATTGCCACCAGGTAATGATACCCTTACAGTCTGCCAAGGAGTTGAGGCAAATGGATTCAGGAGATTTTATTGCTATTTATTAGGAAAAAGAAGTCATGAGATCAGTGGAAATTTTGAATGACTTGGGTCATTTTTCTTTTTCTCTTTGCAATACAAGGATTAGAACAGCCTTGGATACTCGAGGCAAAATTTTTCTTTTGATGTACTTTCAAATACTACATTGTGACTTTAATTGGAGGTTTATCCCAGGTTGATAGCAGAATGTTGCATCTAATTTGTTTCCACAGGGCTTAAGTTCAGAGAGGAGGGAGATTTAGGGAACCTTGGTGGGGGTGGGTGGTGGGTGCGTGGGTGGATGGGGCATCAAGTAGGAAACCTTACCTATGATTCATTGTAAATCCCAAGATATTCTGGAATGATGAAACATCAGCATTTTATATGTCATAATTTTTGTTTTAATTTGCTAGACATCTGTTAGTTTCGATGGCAACCATATGGGAGTCTAAATTGCCTTTTGAATTACAGGGAGATGGGAGGAAGAAAGCTAAATATGGTTATGAACATGTCATATGGGAAAAGGGTAAGAAAGGTATATACACCTCAGTTGGAAAAGTAATTGAATACTGACTTGCTCCGTCAGGCTGCTCACTCTGTGGGTCAGCGAGAAGGCACTGAAGCATTTTCACTTAATGATATGCTCTGAAGATTGAAATGAAACCAAGGGGAAAAGTTGCAAAACCAAATAATGTTCCACCCACCATAAAATTGCCAAGGTACATTTGTTTAGATTGATCATTCTGTCTTAATATGTCCACAGTAATAGTTCCTGGCAAAAGGTGAAAGAAAACGACTTGCATTTTTATCAGTAGCTTTACAAGTATGTCTTTCTTCTGAACATCTCAAAGTGTTTTATAAGCATATTATGATATAATTGTGACAGGAAGAAATCAGAGTGCAGCAACGTGGTGTGACTTTGAGGTATTGAGGAACATGCCAGAGTTCCCTTTTGGAGTGTTAAATGTCTTCCAGGAACTACTGCCCTAGCTTCTTGGTTTGAAACTTATTTTAGAAGATGCTTGCTATTCTAAAAACATCAAGTAAGTAATTTGCATCTGTTCATAATTGAAAAGTGATAAAGTTTTTGTATATGCCTCAATTAACACCACCTACAAGCACAAAAACTAGGTTGAAGAAGTTCTTATGATATATCTTATACAGTCTCCTGAAAATTCATAAATGAAAATTGGGGTATCAAAGACAGTGTTCTTTAGTCACATGCTTCTTTTTACATGTAACACTGATAACTTGTCTTTCAAATATCTGACTTCAGACTTGCATCTGAATCATCATATTTCAGTGGGCTGTAAGGGCCTCAGGTGTGGGAGCTGTCTCAGTCGTTTTCGTAAACTCAGTGTTCAGCACATTGTCTGAAGGAGTTTAATAAATGTTTGTTGAATGAACGAATTATGAAATCATTGGAAGTTCCATTGGAGTCATCTCTTCTAACCTCTTATTCAGTGAAACATTTTCCTTTATAATATCCTGCCAGTACTTCTAAGGATGGATCTGTTTTTGGTCCACTTTTATCATTAGAGAGTTTCATCTATACTCAAAGTAGATGTAATCTATCTCCCTATGACTTCAGTCATCCTAATGCACTGTGTTTGATTTTTTTAGTTTTATTTTGAAACAATCTCAAACCTACAGGAAAGTTGCAGACAGTTTAATTAACTTGTTTTCTCCGTGAGCCATCTGAGAATAAGTGGTCAGCATGCCTGTCGCCACTGTACTTCAGTGTGTACTTCCTCCAAAGTAGGATAGATAGTCTTCAGGCTAACTACAGCACAACCAATAGAGTCAGGAAGTTATCATTGATCCATTACCACCATGTAACTGTTCGACTCATTCAGGTTTTCCAGTTGTTCCAATAACATCTTTTAAAGCAAAAGAATCCAGTTTAGACCCATACATTGTATTTAGTTACGTCATTTTACTCTCTTTCAGTCCTTCACTTTCATGATCTTGACACTTTTGGAATTATAACCCAGTTGTTTTGTAGAATGTCTCTTGGTTTGTGTTTGTCTGACATTTGCGAATGCTTAGATTCAGATTGTTAATCTTTGGCAGGAATATTACAGAAATGGTGCCATGTTCTTCGCTTTGCATCTGCATCAGGTGGCTCTGATTTCTGATAATGTTCACTTGATTATCAAGATGTTGTCTTCCAGGCTTCTTCACCATAAAGTTACTCTTTTCCCTTTTGTGATTTATAAATATTTGGGGGCAAGTTACTTTGAACCTATGTAGATACCCCATTTCTCATCAACTACTTAATATATTAATTCATATTGATAAGGACTTATGGTTTCCTCTTTTGTTGTATGTTTTAATCTGATACTCTGATTACACATTTTGAAGCTCAGATTGATCCCATATTTGACCAGTGCCAGTCCCTTCATGCTGGCTCCTGTGCCGTTTTGACTCCCATCATTCTTTGAGCACTTCCTTGCTTTCTAGCAGAACCAGATATTCTAAGCTCATCTTGTAATTTACCTGTATCATCTTTTATATCAGCCATTTCTCCAAAGAGCCGTGGTTTCTTTGAGTTGAGAATGGTATTTAGAAGACAGACTCAGGCCCCTCGGTATGCTTATTGCTCTCAGGTGGGTCCTCTCAGTGGACAGAACTCTGGAGTATGTGTATGTGCGCACACACACGCGCACACACACACACACACACACATTTTCATCTGTGTTTATCTCTGTATCTATATGTTTTGAAAACTATGGGTTTACAGTGATGCCTCAGATTCCTGTCTAATACAATAGGGTTTATTCCAGTTTTCCCCCTTCCTGAATATAGCTGCTTTTGACAATGAGAGACCTGGCTCCCAGTATTCTTAATATGTTGGCTTATTTGATAAATCTCTCTCATGTAATCAATCTCCTATTGCTGTCTCTGCCTACTCACATGATTGCCCTCTTTACCTGTTGGTACTCCAATATCCTGTGCCACCCCCCCTCTCCCCCTTTGTTAATCCCTCTCTCCCCACATCACCTTCTGAAACCCTGCTTGGGCTTCTGTAGCAACCCTCTGCATACCTGCTCCTGCCCAAAGGCCTACTTTACTTGGCCCCATTTAATGGCTTTGGGACTGATTTTTTCAGGAAGGAAAAGTGGAAGGCGAAGCACCTAGGTTACTCTTGAGTGATACGAAATAAGATTAAGATTCCCCTGTCCTGTCCCCACTTCCCATAGTACTTCATTATTAAAAATAGCCATTATATAAATTGTAAACCTTATATTTTCCACTTTTAAAAAGTCCTGGGAGTGGCAGGGGGGAAGTTCCTAAAACTGTTGAGCTGTGTTTCAGTAGCCTTGATTCTTGAGGACAACTGTGTAGCGATATAGCTTTTACAGTGTGATCATGTGATTGTGAAAACCTTGTGTCTGATGCTCCTTTTATCCGGGAGATGAGTAAAAAACTAAGGATAATAAACAAATAAATAATAGGGGGGTAAGAGGTAAAATAAATTGGGTAGATTAAAATACTAGAGGTCAATGAGAGGGAGGGGTAAAGGGCTATGGAATGTATGAGGTTTTTCTTTTTATTTTTTTCTGGAGTGATGCAAATGTTCTAAGAATGATCAGGGTGATGAATACACAACTATGTGATGATATTGTGAGCCATTGGCTGTATACCATATATGGACTGTATGTGTGTCAAGAATTCTCAAAAAAAAGTTAAAAAAAGATCAAATAAATCATTAAAGGAACTATGAAAAGAAAAAAGAAAAGAAAAAAAAAAACCCTCCTAATTCCTCCATGTGTTCTTCATGTACTGTTTCCAGATTTTTCTTCCCATTGGTCATGGTGTGCTGCCTGTGGTCCCATTTGGACACACCTCCATTAATGAAGCAGCCAGAGTGGAACACATTTTTCATGCACGGTTCTGGCTGTCTGGACAGCAGAGGGCTGTTCTTTAAACCTCTTCCTTAAATTTCTAGGCAGTGCTGGACCTGGATTTGTCTTTAAGTAAGTTACTGTCACAAAATTATTTCCTTAGTTGCTCACCTAAAACATAGGGGGAAAAATTCTAATAGCTCAAAGAGGAGTCGTTTGGCCTTAAATGGGACCATACACATGAAAGTATTTCATAAAAGGTAAGTCTCTCAGTACAAATATTAGTTATTATCATAGAACAAACTGCATATGCTTTTCCTGGCAGTTCAGGGAGCTTTGTTGGCTGAATTTGAATTTCTAGTGAAATAAAACTTTCTGATTTCTTTCAGTCCCTCCCCATGGGCTAAGTGCTAACCTAAAACCTAACTCTCCAGTTAATTATTTGGATTTAGAGTTGGTACAGTATAGTTATCATAATTAAATTTTATTCTGGCCCAGAGGTTTTCAAACTGTGCTCCCTGCAGCCCTAGGGTTCCATGAGGTTTGCTGTGGATGATGGTGGCTGACTGCGAGCATTTCTGACGTCTCTTTTTTCCCAGAGAAGCTTGGCCATTTGTGTTGGATATTTTGGGATACCATGAAGGATTCTGCCTGATAAAGGGAAATTCTTTTTCAAGTATAGCTTAAAGGAAAAAATGAAGACCATCCTTCTAGTCTCCAGGTGTTTTTGCATCTTGATTATCAAGACATGTTTTTTTTTTGTTTTTTTTTTTTATACATGGGCAGGCACCAGGAATCGAACCTGGGTCCTCTGGCATTGCAGGCAAGCATTCTTGCCTGCTGAGCCAACACGGCCCGCCCAAGACATGTTTTAAAAATATACATTCCTTATGTAGGTTTTTACATTTTAATGAAGGGTCCAAATCTCTATGCTTTGGAAGACCCTCTCACTATTTGGGGGTGACTTCTGTAGGATTAGTTGATGCTCTGCCCCTCATAGATGTAGTAACCCCATTAGTAAGTTGTTAGAAAATTTCAGTCTCCCCACCGGGGAATCTGAATCAGTAGGCTTGGGATGATGCCCTGGAATTAATTGTTTTTTTTTAAAGCCCTGCAGGTGATTCTGATGCACAGCTGAGGTTGAGAAGCTCTGGCTTATTTTTATTGGCAAGATGTGGCTTCTAGGTCCAATTGCCCTGTGGAGGGGATGCTTGGGGGAGCTGGGAGTGGGTGGTATAGAGTAGTGACCAAAGGATGACTGATTTCACCAGCACATGAAGCTAGTGGTTTTTGCTGATCAGGGAAAAAAGTAGCTTATTTTATCCCTCATGGAATTTTTCATTAATCCTAAAAATGTCAGTTTATTTTTAAAATTGAAAGCCCTAAAAATAAAATGAGAAAAATCTCAGTTAAAGAGATCCTCTTGTGCTGCAATTAGTATACTAAAAATTGGTGTCATATAGGGATAGAAGCAACTTAGTTATTCTCCATCAACAAGGCAGAAATAGACTTTTCATTCTTTTGCTCTGGTAGTGCTGTGCGTACTTCCAAGTCAATGGACTTGATCTGACTACAGATGCTGTCCTTAATTACAGCAGACCATCCTCTCCTTCCCAAATCAGATCCCCTATCCACACTTGCTGTTCCTTTCAGCCTGTTTTCCTCCTTTGCCTCCAGCCCAAGGTTTGGGCAGGAACGGGGAGTTGCTTTTTATATCTAGGTCTATATGGTTTAATTTATTTAGTTGTTGAATTGACTCTGCTGTAATGCTCTGGAAGGGTCATTTCTTCTTCTGTATCCAAATTTGCAGCAGTATCACAAATACAGTTGACAGTAAAGCAAACATAGGAGACCCAAATACGATATTGTCAGCTTTCTCTAGGAAGAGAAGTTATTTATTTATTTTTATAGCAGTTGTAGGATTACAGAAAAATCATGCAGAAAGTACGGAGTTCTTATATTATCCCCCTCTACCAGTTTTAACATATTGCATTAGTATAGTACCTTTGTTAGAAGTGATGAAACAATAGTATTATAATGATATTATTAACCACAGTCCATAGTTTACAGTAGGGTTTACTCTTTATGTTGTACCGTTCTATGGGTTTTGAAAAATAATTTTATTCTGGTAACATATATCCAGCCCAGAATTAATCATAAAACCACTTTCAAGTATACAATTTAGTGACATTAATATATTCACAATGTGATGCTATTGTACCACCATCCATTACAAAATCTTTTCCATAACCCCAAACAAAAACTCTGCACCAATTAAGCATTAACTCTCCATTTGAAAGAAAAGTTCTAAAATAGACTATCCAGACTGTGAATAGAGTTTCCCCATTATTTTCTTGACTTCTTTTCGTCCTCACCCCAGCTCTTTATAAAATGTAGTTCTTTGATTATGGCTGGGTCTCTAAAGTGAAAATCTCTAAGTAAAATTTTGAATAAAAATCTAAATTGTTTCCCTGAGATGATTGGTGGGAGCTAGTAGTTACCACCACTCCCCAAAAAACAACCCAGAATGTACACCAACCCTATGGTTAATATGGTGATATTAACTCTCTGTACAGAAAAGATTGTAATTTTGAAACGGTTGGTACAGCGTTTAAATAATATTGTTACCGAGCTCAGTAACAAAATAGTGTTTGGAAATATTTGGAAGCCAAACATTTTCGCTTTCCTCATTGGAAAGGCAATGTGATGTTCTATACCTCTTCCAGCTACTATTTACTATTTAGATAAGGCTTGCAAGACATAGGGCTTTTTTTTTTCTCCTTGTTGAAAATTTTTTCTAAATTATACTTGGCATGAAGGCTAGAATTTCTAAAAATCTGGAGGGAACAGCTGTTCCTCTAATAAATATTCAGGCCAGCCATTTTAATGTTTTGCACTTAATGAAGTAGTCCTAATAGAAGAGGAATACTTGACTTAAGCCTTTCTTAAAGTATAATGTTTTGCTTCCAACAAAAATTTGCCCCAATTCTGCAAAATAAATAGTTCTAATTACAGATGATGTGTTTAATGCCAAAAGTTAGTTTTCCTGTCTTAAGGTACAGTCATGTCAAGAACAGCCCAGCCCTCTAAGGGATGAGGATTCCACCATTCATTGACCTCTTAGAAAAATTCTTTATATGGCATGATATTAGAGACTGGCTAAAGGTTTGTCCTGACTTGGGCCTTGAAAGAGGCAGAAGGGTCTGATGTTAAGGCGTTTGGACTTGGGAGTCATATGCCTGGATTTTATTTCAGCTTGCGACCTTCATCAAGTTATTTACCCACCCTGTGGCCAAGTCTACTCCTCATCTGCAGTGTCATTTTTAGCGGTATTATTATTTAGTATTATTGATAGTAGTATTAAGAGTATTATCTGTCTTGGAGTCATAGGATTAAAGAAATTAATATATGTATAACCTGCTTGGAATACTTGGTAAATATTAGCAATTACTTTATTTTCCTCAACACCCATAATTTCTTTTGGTGGTTTTTCATCTTTTAGAACTATTGAAATAATCTTACATTTTAACATATATTTTTTGTTCTCTGTAATGTTCTGCCCACATAAGTGCATTCACAAAATAACTAAAGGAAAAAAGATCTAATGAATGTTCAGAATGTTCTTTTCATTGTAATGAATGGCATGCATTTCGTATTGTGGATATGAGACCATAAATCTGCATCTATTATTTATTGTTAATTTTCTTATTTTCCTTTGCCTAGTCAGATTCACTCTTTATTTTCTTTGCAAAACCGAACTGCCTCTTATTAGCGTTTTGTACTGGGAGCTTGACTTTCTGATGTTTAGGTCTGGTGTTAGGACTAACATCTGGGGAGAAATAAAAACATTTTACTAATATCTACAAGAATCTGGATATTCTGTAAATTTCTAGATGGCTATAAGTATATGGTTTTAGCTTTTATGATATGTAAGTACTGCATATTTTAGTCATTGTTTTATTCTGTGTATCTCAAATGCATTCTTTAGGTTATAAAGACAAAAATTGAGTGGCAGTACAGATAACTCAGGTTTTCCCTTTATGTGTCTGTATAATTGATGCAGAGCTGGAGTTTTGGCCTGAACCGCGTGGATTGCTGACTGAATGGGCTACCTGTCTTTGGGAATGGGTGACCTATTGGCTTCTCCTCTAGGGGATAAATGGGATGCTTGGAGAGCATGTACTCTTTTGTCCCCAGACCTGTCACTTCATATGGAAGACAAAGGCTGCCCAACTTCCAAGCGTAACCTCCCCTCTAACTGATTCACCTGGGGAGGAAAAGACAGTGGATGCTAAATTAGCAGGTGAAAGGAGACTTGTCATACATTTTAATGCAGAAAGCATGCAGCAAACCTTGGTGTCTAAAAGGGGAAGGGGTGGGGAGGGGCGTAAATCGAATTTTTACCATAGTATTTGTTGGTAAAAAAACGAATGATTTTATGTAGCATGACAGCATTTTACAGAAGCACATTTAAAGTAATCTTTAGTTTTCTAAAAACATCGCCCAAACTGCTAGTTTATACGCACTCGTTCATCCCATCCATCCATGGTGGGTTGCGACTCACCCTTGGGAAAATACGAAAGTCACCTCTTGGCTTGCTGAGCTGATTTCGGGGAATGTCAGGGGGATAGCTACCTGGTTATCTAAAGCAGCAATTCCAGAGTTCAGTCATTTGCAAACTGCTTGCATGATTCTGGACAAAATCTTGCAGCAATCCAGAGTTCCTCAAATTTTAGTGTGCATACTGGTCACATGGGGAACCCGTTTAAAATGCAGATTCTGATTAGGTGGGTCTGAGAGGGGCCTGAGATAGAGCATCTTTCATAAGCTCCGTGGATGGTTCTGAGCTTTCACTTTGAATTGCAAAGACCTAGGTAGTTTCAGATTTATTCTTTAAGTTGCTTCAGTTTTAAATCTTAAATACATTTTCTTAGAAGGGAAACTGAAAAAAATCACTATTTAAATGAATGCAAGGAAAATAATCAGGCTTATTAACTTCTAGGTAGCTGTTGGTGCCTGCTGGCAGCATTGAATCAGAGGCGTATTTTCTTTTGTAATGTTGGAGGTTAGCAAATGTACAAAGTGTTTGACATCCTGGTCAAACGGAGCCTTTCGACTGGACCAGAGTATTAAAAGCAAGTTGAAAAGCAAATGACTTTCTCATTCAAGGTTATTTAATGCTGTATTCTAAAATTGTCTCCTCTGGCACCCAGGATCACTGGGGAATCACACTTTGGGGAACATGGCTTTTAAGTAATTCACAGGAAGACATGCAGTTATAAGCTGAAATCTATTAGCAAGGTGTATGAATCTCTGCGGGTAAATAGTTGGGGGATGTGTTTAAATATTTGCCTACTCCATGTTCTGTTTCGTATCACGAGAAAAACAGGGGCATCCCTTATTTTTGAAAAGTACTAACCCCAGGCTCAGTGAATAGTTATATTTTAGGTATCAAAAGGAAGATGCTTTGGAAATTGTATCTTAACTAACAGGAAGTCAACTTTAAATACTTAGGAAATCCATCTCACTGGGTTTTTCCTTTTCCACCACCTCCTCTTTCAAGTTAATACTTACTATTGCTTATGCTCAACTTTGGAATGAGTCTGTTTATTTGATGTATATTTTAGAATAAGGCACTTCCTTTATGCTTTTCTGTTGTAAAAGCAATACAGCAACATTAACATGCTTTTTTTTTAAGAGAAAAAAATTTACGCAATCCTGATAATGCTTCATTTGCTTCAAGTATATTAAAAGTGGAGACTCTTCAATGCTCTAAGAGCAGCAAACACCCACGAAAAAGGGGGGTGGGGCAAAAACATTTTAGAATTTCATTTTAGTCACCTGGAAGGATTTGAATTTAGCAAACCTAAGTTAATTAACTTTGCAAAGGAAGAATGTAGTTTTACACCATGAGTTTTTAGAGCATTTCTTCTGATTTTCCCCCTCAGGATAACATTGAGAATAAGTGTTTTCAACATACAGAACAAATACCTTGTGAGTAAACATCATTTTCACACAACTAGAAAAAAAAGAAAATCAATAAATCTCCTTTAGGCATTTGAAAAGCGATGTACTTTTAAAGGAAGGAATTACAGTGTTAAAACACTGAAAAACAAAAACAAAACTAAAAAAATCAAGCTTTTAGCCTAAATGTTTTCAGCATGGACTTTTTGTAGGCAGAAAATTGTAGCTGGGGACTTTCTGAGCACCTGTTTTATTGTCAGTGTTCTCCTTATCCTGTATTTGGGCAGAAACTTTCCACAAGACAACTCACATGAGAAATAATACTTAGTATGTGTGTGTGTGTATTTATCTATCTATCTATATATTTAACCTTATAGCTAGGATTCTAGGGAAAATACTGTTTTTTTGGTACTAGTTCTGTTGTCTGTTGTTTTTTTTTTTTTGCATGGGCAGGTACTAGGAATCGAACCAGCTCTCCGGCATGGCAGGTTAGAACTCTGCCTGCTGAGCCACTGTGGCCTGCCCTGTCTATGGTTTTTTTTTTGGGGGGGGTGCATGGTCTGGGAATCGAACCCCGGTCTCCCACATAGAAGGTGGGCACTTTAACCATTGACCTACCCATGCACCCCTGTCTATAGTTTTTGAAAGAATAAATTGAATGTTGAGATGGCTAGATGGTATAAGTAAAGGTAACATTTCTTTTTTTTCCTTGATTTAATATTCCTTACTATTCTTATTGCATGCTTTGACAGTTTTAAAATTGCTATATAGTAAGTATTGAAACAATTGCATGAAAGTTTGAAAATAGTGTTTTGCTCACTTTAAGACACAGAATCAGTATTTTAGAAGTGCGGGCACAGGGGTCATTAAAAAGAGGATTAAAATATTTTTTCTATTTTGTGATACATGTATTTTCCATTTAAATATTAGCTATTTCTTTGGATTTTTATATTTCAGTGTTTATCAATATATGTCCTCGATGCATGTTAATTATTGATATAAGTCCTTAGATAGTTCAGTAAGTAGACATGTGCTCTCTCTTTGGAGAGAAAAAAGAGAAACAGCTTAAATGCCCATATGACCTCTAAACATTTTCATTTGCAATAGAGACCAAAACTTTCTTATCACAGTATACTGTAAATATGCAAACTAAATGAAACTGTTTTTATTTGTTAAATATAAAAACCAAGGATCAGTTTTAGGATCTAAGACATAAGCAGGAAAAGGATTATTATTGTATTTTTGGATCTTAGATGAAGAATAAAAACTAAATTCTTTGAACTATGAAATTCCTAAATCTTAGCTAGAGGCACTAGCAGATCATTAATTATTACTAAGAACCTTTCAAAATGCAGTTTTTCATTTTAAATGTCCTTTCTATTGAATTTCCTCCACCCCTTTATTTCTGTGATTTTAATTTCAGAATCGAGAAGAGAGAGCTTTTTGCTTTTAGGGAAACAAAATCTCTTTCTCACTCTTTATAAAAAGGTTAACCTGCTGATGAAAGACCAGAAGGTTGAAATTATTTTGAACTGGAATAACTGTACAAATATTTAATTCAGTTCTCTGTTGGCAGGTCTTTTTAGCACCTAAGTATAAGTGAACTAACCTTTAAATGGTCTTTCACAGTTCTGAATTATATAATCTTAGGACTTATATGTTGAAAGAGACCTTAAAAATCATTTAGACTTCTAGTTTTTACCACTCTCCCTACCTATCTTCTTATCCCTTTTAATAGTGGAACCTTTTTTCCCCCCCAATAAAATCTTAAGCAAAGTCCCTAGTTTACAAAACAGAAAAAAAAAAAAAAAAAAGAGTTCTGGAAGCTTAGCATCTTGGTAGGCTCCGATACTCTCAGTCTCAGTGTGCGGTGGAAACCCTTGTGGATTTTGTCCGTGAGTCATGTCTTTTCTGAGAGGATGATGGAGAAGGCATCTGTTTACCATTTACACACTGAGCTAGGATGTAGTCGGTGTTTGGCCTGTGCTGTGCGTAGGATGTTTGCATGCTCATTGCCCAAGTTCCCGGGTCACAGTGCTTTGGCTGCATTTGGTTCTACTAAACAGTTTTGGCTCAGTCATTTTGATTAACATCAACCTTGCTTATGTTAAGTAAGTACTCAGGTTATTTATTATATATTGCTGTCGTGCTTTGGAATGAACCAACTCAAAAACTCATGCTTCATATGGATTCCATATGTGGCTTCACGTTAGCAGAAAACAAAGGCTTCCGATTAATTTGTACATAAAATTGCATATTGAATAGATTAAGCTTGGTGGCATAGGTGTTATTTGAAATTCTTTGTCATCTCTAATATTGTTCATGTTTCACTGAAACAAACTATTAGGTATTTGAAGATTCTGTAGTGATGTTAGTTGAATGTAAAGTAATTTTGTTAGCTTAACTTAGTGTACAGATTCACATATGTTCTATTTGTTTTTTTATTACTCAATGCCGATACCATAGAATTTATTTTGTTTGTTTTATGCTGATGAGCTTCAGATAGTAAGAGATATATATTTTTTATTTTGTGTATATAGCAGTGTGTATATATATTTTTAAGTGACATGTACTCTTTATTTGTGTAATTTAACTCCCCACCCACCCTTTTCTAATGCCAGTCAGAGAATATTGTAATGTTTAAGACAGTGGTTACAAGTGGAACTGCTTGCATTCAGCTGTGGGCCTTGACGCTTCCAAGTTGTGTGCCCATGGACAATTACTGAGTCACTCTAGGCTGATCTTATAGGTCAAAAGGGGCCAATAAACGTACTCTAGGATAATCATACAAACTCAATGATATGATGTATGCACAGTCCAGAGCACAGTACCTGATAGGGTGACTACTCATTGAAGGCTGGCACTCTAATAAGGTGTCAAATAGTTGACTGCTCAGGGAGATGCAAGCCTTTGGTTCATTGTCGCCTGGGAGAGGTGTTGTCAGTATCGAGGAACCTAAACTTTCCTTGTTAGGGAAGTGCATCTGTGTAGTATAATTTTTTGCTAATGGTAAACTTTGTTGGTTTCCTTTTGTCCTTCACCCACTGGAGGAGATCCCATCTCCATGCTTTTCTGTGGCAGCTGGATCTATCTGAGCAATTTCTAGCCAGGGCAGCTGCTACTTCTCTCTGCTGGACCCTGTTTTCTTCTCCCATTTAGCTGCAGCTGTCCGCATGTCCATTCCTGGCTTGGCCCTCTGTTTCTATTCCACAAGTGCTAGTGTTTCTTATGTCTTACCTAGAGGGTCATTTTAAAGCCATGGACTCACCTGGGCATTTTTCTTTCTTTCTATTTTTTTTTTTAAATGGTAATATATGCAGAATATTACAGTTCCAATAAAGTAATGTATGTGTATATATCTAGAAAAATACTTAAATATAGTAGGTATTCAGTCATTGTTAACTGAAATAAGTTGGTTGAATGTAAAGTAATTTTGTTAGCTTAGGTGCAAAATTATCTTGTATTTGGGCCCATCTGCAAAAATTTCTTATGTTTAAGTAGATATGTTTATGAAGTTCTTTACTTTATTAATATGTAATTTACTCTGATGGTAATTACAAATTTTACAATTGAATTTTTATTTACATGCTTACAATTTTTGTTACAATCGTGTTTATGGGTGCTGAATTTTAAGGAATCTCACATTTCAAATAAGTTTTCATTGTGTGAGAAGTAAAAATTTAAACCTAAAAAATCATTGATGTCATAGTAAAAAAAAGCTGCCCCCTCCCGAATTAATGCTTTTTCAGAGTATGAGCATTTGCCAAGTAGATTTTTATATGATCATTTGCATTTTCTGTGCAATCATCAATGATTTCTGTTCCTTCAACTATACAGATGAAGATTTCTGAAACTAACGTTTACCCCAGTGAGACCATCTTCTACCCATTCACTGTTGGTTTATTTCTTAATTTCTTTTGCTTTTCTAAACATAGATAAGTTTCCAAAGGTGGAGGAATCTGGAGCAGGAAGGAGGGAGAGAAGCAAAGACTGGTTTGGACTACCTGAATAATGGAAAGACTGTGCTGTTGGACTAAACACTTAAATTATGGGGTATTTCAGAGTACCTTTCTGATGAGCATTGTGATGGCTTAGAATTTTACCCCAGAGAAAAACATGTTCTTAATCTTAACCCGTTCCTGTAGGTATGAAACGATTATATATGGGAGCTTTTGAAGAGGTTATTTAGTTCACGTGTGACCCAACTGAACCACCTGGATCTTAATCCCATTAGTGGAGGCCTTATAGGGAAAGCTACTGAGAGAGAAGCCATGAGGAGCAGCAAGAAGTCAACGGACCCTGGATGATTCCATGTACATTGCCATGTGATGGAAAAGCAAAGAAACCCCAAAGACTGCTGGCCAGCCGGAAGGTACTGACCCTGGAGGAAGCAAGCCTTCTAGCCTCTGCAACTGTGAACTAATAAATAACTATTGTTAAGCTGACCCAGCGCGTGGTATTTGTTTCAGCAGTCGGGAAGCTAAAATAAGGATCATATGCTGCTGCTTTTAAAATCTATGACAGGAGACATGTAGTGGGCGTTCATGTGGAGGAGATTTTTGGACCCTGAACTCCGTAAGGATAGTTGTCTAAATTTAGAGATATATACACAGTTGTTTGGAGACACTCCTCCATGAATCTAACTGGTTATGCCAAGAATGCTCTTTACCCAAGCCATTTCCCAGCATTGTATTTGTAGTGAGCAACCTTGAAGGATGCAGTAAAGCCTCTCTGGGACTAAGAGCAATCTTGCTTACCACTTCCTATAAGGTGGCAAGCTCCCTAAGCTGAGTGTCCCTTCTTTGCCGTGATGCAAATCCCACTACATGTGTAGCTTCCATCTGGGCCCCTCCACACCACCTCCATTGGACTTTTGCATCTAGAGGAACTGATGCAAGCATGATGCTCATACTGCCCGCTGTGCCATGGATAATAAAGCCCTTGGTCTCTGCCCCGGAAGTCTCTTGTCTTCTGCCAGCTTCCATGAAACAATAAGAAGCTAACTTACTAGTTTTTTTTTTTGTATACTGTATAGTGGGGGTCACATTTCATTATTTTTCCATGTGAGTATCCCGTTATTGCAGCCCCATTTGTTGAATTTTTGTTTGTTTGTTTTGCTTGTTTGCTTATTTTTGGGGAAGTGCATGGACTTACTAGCTTTTAAGTAAGGTAAAGGCAAATCCCAAACTTAATACTGGTACAGGGTGTATTACTTGATGTATCCAGTTATGTTCTGTTTATGGTGGATGGCTCTTTGGAGCTTCTCAGATTCCTTAGACCTGATAGCTTCTCATGCATATCAGATCTGTAGCAACCTGTGGAACCAAGGGAGACAGAATCTTTACCAAAAACTGTTGTATCCTGATAAGCCAGGTAAACTGGATAATCCAGGTACAGTTTATCCAGGTAAACTGTCAAACTGTGATACATGTGAGTGCTTGATCTTAAGAAGGCAGAACAATAAACCTAGTGTGATTGGCGGCAGGAGTGGGGCAGCGCACAGTGTCAGGAGCCAAGGCAGCCCAGGAGGCACGAACTTTAGCCGGGTTCAGGGGCAAGGGCAAGACAGAGTTGTCAGACATCATGGCCCTGAAAGAAGAGACAGTGGTGTGAAACTGCAGGCGAAGGCATTAGATCAGAGCTAAGAAGGGGCAGGAAAAGCCAGTCTCAGAAATGACCTGGTTTTGTTGAAATTGAAATGGTGAAGATAATTTTTAAGTTTGCTTTTTGATATTTGTGCCATGAATGTTTTCAAGCAGTTAACCAGCCTATTAGCAAATGACACGGAGCTCACCTCCAAGCTGATTTAGGCAATTTAGAGAAGTATGTATAATTAACAGTTGTGCAGCTATGAAAGCAAAGAACATTTGTTCAGAACCTTTTTTTTTTTAATGTGCTTTGTAATGTATCTCTATTTGCTACCTGCAGTAGGTTTTTGCTCCTTCCTCCATCAAGAAAATAGTGTTCTGTATAGTAGTTAGGCCTGAAATTAAGACTCTGGATGGAGAGAGGACTCAGAGGGGTGACATCTCAGTTCAGAAGTTGGAACTCCTGTTTTTTTAACTTCTGTTGTTTCTAAGGTGAATCTTTTTGGCATTTAATCAGAACCAAACCTAAATAATATCTTTTATTCATTTAATGATATGTGAAAATAACTTGACTGCCAACAGCCATCAGTTGATGACTGCCAGAATCTGGGTGATTCATGGATTAAGTCAACCATTAATGGATCTGGACATGAAATATAGTGGGGAATTCTCTGGGGGGGAGAGCATGGACTCTGATCCCCTATCCTTCAGGGCCACCACATGTGATTACACAGGTTGTGAACTGCACAACTCCCTGGGAGGCCCCTGGTGTCCCCTGGAGTTGTTCAGTGTGGCAACTCTGCCTGCACTGGGGAGGGGGCAAGGGCAATCGTTCAAAGGTTTAAGTAAATGGCATATGATATGGGTGAACCTGTTAAGTTTTATGGGCTCAGATATTTCTGTTAGGATGATAAGTACCATCCATACCTTTCACTCATGAAAGAGTAACTTGGTGGTGGTGGGAGTGAGACAGGGTGGGAGGGGGGTTCTTTTGGGAGCTAGAGAGCTCCTTGCCAAAGAGATTGGGTTCCTCAGCCTGTTGAGGGCTGCTCAGGTGCCTTGGGACCCTGAAGAGTGGGTCGAGAAACCTCAGACCAGAATCCACTCTCAGCTGGTCCCCACAGGCCCAGGGAGACCAGGAGAGCAGCAGTTGCTTCACCTGTGTACTGTATTTTTGAATCCAGTGTTTTTGGTTTGCTAAACATTGCTGAAATGCTATATACCAGAGATGAGTTTTACAATGGGGATTTATTAGCTTACAAATATACACTCCTAAGGCCATGAAAATGTCCAAATTAAGGCATCATCAAGATCATAGCTTCTCTGAAGAAGGCTCCCAGCATCTGGTTCACCTCTGTCACATGGCAGGCACATGACCAGTGTCCGCTGGTCCTTCTCTTTTGGGCTTTATTGCTTCAGCCTCTGGCTTCTGTGGCTTCCTCTCTCAACTTCTGTGGTTATGTCCTTGTCTTTCAGCTTCTCTGGGGCTCCTCTGAGCTCTCTGGGCTTCATCTCTGTGTCCTTTATCCTTTAATAAAGGACTCCAGCAAGAGGATCAAGATCCACTCTGAATGAGGTGGGTCACATCTCAATTGAAATAACTTAATCAAAAGATCCTACCCACAGGAATGGATTAAAAGAACATGGCCTATTCTGGTACATGACAGCTTCAAACAACGCATCAAGTAAACATTTTTTTGCTTATGGTAATGAATGAATAGACTTGATCATTCACATTCAAAACAGCTAACCCTTGTTTATCAAGTGATAGTCTATCTTGAATCTGGTATATTTGTATCAGAATGAAGAGTTTGTGAACCGATTTTTTTTTCAGTTTCTTAATTTTACTTTACTTTTTAAAAATTATGTGAGAAGTGTTAGCAAGTTTAAAAGCACAGACTAACAGATAATTTTATATGTAAAGCTAGGTTTTTTGCATATTTCTCCAAGTAATCTTGGGGTATAAAGACTGAGAATTGATATTAAAAACTTTTCTTCACCATTCTAAAGGCATTCTCATATAAAACTTAACACTTTGTGGGTGGATTTAGGAAGGGACTAACACACGACTTGGAGTGAAGCCCTACCCCTAAACTCTCCCCCCACCCTCCATACAGATCTATCACTGTTGCCTTTTAACAAAGCCTAGATCTGTTTTACCATTCAAGTTTTGAAAGAAACAGCACAACAAATTGTTCTACTGTCTTTATAGTTGGGCAGAGTTACCAGCCCCTATCACCAGCCTGGTTCCCTACCCAAATGGACCTGGCCAGACAAACTCCAGGGAAGGCTGGAGGAACTACGTATCATCTCCCATACCCGCCTGTACCACTAGCAGGCATCACTATGCTTTATGTAATTGGATTCTGAATTCCACTTCAGTTACCTTCTAGCTCTGTTACCTTGGCTCATTTTAAGCTTTGGAGCCTTAGTTTCCTCATAAGTCAAGTGAGTATATTGGGAGACAGTTCTCTAAAGGTCTCTTATGTTTCTATATGTCTTGTGGGCTTCAAGTGCTGACTGCTTTTCTTCTGGACTGTCTTTTCAAGGATGTTTGTACAGGGAAAAGCTTGGAAGATGGATACCAATTAAAGAACATCCAGGCTTCCCAAGTTCAGAGGCCTTTCCTGTAGTTCTGGTATCACCTGGCCCTCTTTGCATTGTCCTGTGGGAATTGGAGTTTGGGAAACTGGTGCGCATATGCTGATACTGTTGCTAAGTAATAAGTTGTCCTTTGTTTCTGACTCAGGAGTTTCATGTCTTTGCCAGCATCCATGAAATTGTGTTAAGCTAACTTGTTAGCTTGCAAGTAGGGTAAAATCTCAGACCATGCACAGTACTTGACAAGAATAATAATACTTGAACAATTGTAACTTGTGTACTCTCTAATGCTCCTCTCCTCTACCTTTCCCTGCCTTGGTTCAAGTCATTACCATGTCTCACTTGCATTATTGCAGTACCTCTTATAGCTTCTTTTTTTTTCACACGGACAGGTCCCAGGAATCGAACCCAGGTCTCTGGCATGGCTGGTGAGAACTCTGCCTGCTGAGCCACCATGGCCTGCCCCTTATAACTCTTTTTTAGAAATATTTTTTTTATTTAGTGAAAATATACCTAAATCTATTAGAATACTGAAAGGAAGGCACTTATATGTTTTTCTTCTGGCCATTCTGTATGTCTCCTTTCTATATGCTGGCATATAGAGAGTACTGTGCATTGCTCTTAGCTAAAGAGTGCCAGCCTTTTTCAGTTTGAGTGGCTCTGGGTGATCTGTTTTGTTTTGTAGATATCCCCCCCCCCCCATTAACATCCTGTTTTCCACCTGATGGTTTTTGATTCACAGCAAATTGTTTTCCAAAGGATAAACCAGAGTGGGTTTAAATGATTAAAATACAAGCTGACTATTAAATTATGAGTTTTATAAGTTGTCAAGTCAAGATGGGTTGTGTTCTTTTCGCTAGGTCCACTCTTTGCACCCGTTGAAAACAATAGTGAAAGATAAAGACATCATCAATAAATCCCTGCCTCATGTAGAGATCATGTTGTTGCAATTGCACCTCCATATGGCCATTGCCACAATAATCCTTTTCAGTGCTGATTTGCTTAGGGGGCCTATTTCCAGGAAAGCTGTTTTTTCCCCATTGGTCTTTGAACTCTTTGCAGGACAGGACCTGAATGCAGTTTCATCCTAGGTCTTGACAGCTCCTGGCTCTTGAAAGGCATTCCATAAATTGTTTTGGATGCATGAATAACTAAATAAAAAAATGTGAGGGTGCTTATGTAACTGCAAAGCATTGATCAAATATAAATTAGGATTTTTCCCCCTCTCTGACATGGAAAGAAGTGTGTGTACAGGAATGAGATGCTGAGACTGGAGATTTGGAGCAGTGGAAAATACCTGTTATAACTGGTTTTCTTTCTGCTTGTGCTTCTTTTCTTCTCCCTCCACTCTTCCTGCAAGGTTGCAAGCCTCCTGGTTGTGGAGTAAGTCCTAAGTATTGTGCCATCACAACCTCTGGAATCCATTGTAATTCACACCTAAAGGAGCTTTCTAACAAACGGGCATCTTTTGTCTCATGTCTCAGTGCCTCCAGTTGTGTTTATAAACCCTTTAATCATTTAATTATCTCTACCTAATTCTAACTTTTCTGTTCTCCTGTTTATCTGCAGAGATTTATCTCTGTCACCATTTTGCATGTTCAGGGTGATATCTTTTCTCCCAGAGGCACAGCTCCCTCCTTTGTGTTTCCTGGATACTTTCTGGGACTCTCTTTTTGAGGGAGTTGGGTATGTCTGGTAAGATAATGGGGTGAAGACTATATATTTAAAAAAATTCCATTTGGGGTAAAGCATCTAACAGGACGTTTTTCCCCCTGCTTGCAGACTTAAAAAACACTTTATAATAGCAAATAAATTAAACCACATTTAATGAATTGATGCAATTGAAAATAATACCATTACCTAAAAAAAGGGAAGAACAAAAACAGCAGTATATATCTATATATATGTAATATATACATGTCAGTTTATAGCGTTTGAATATTTGAAATGGAAACTATCATAGAAAATCTGAGTTATTATGGTCCCAGGTAAGGAAACTTTATATTCTGTGATCCAGGCTTTGGTCCCAGATACTCTTACGTAGGGCAAAGCAAAAGGCTCTTTGTACTTGTCTATTACAGGGACATCACTAAGGAAGAGCCCTGTCACTCCCTAACAGTTGAGTCCTTGTGACAGATCTGGATACTCTTGTGTTATTTGCCTGCTTGTGTTGTCAAGGTCACTGAACAGTGTCAATGTTTTTGAACTGGAATATGTGATACAAATATGAGTTGTTAGTAATTTTTATTGTGGTTGACTATTTTTACGTAAGTACATGGGAATTCTTGGCTTGCCATATAAAAGGGGCTGGACAGTGTTCCTGTTCCTGTTGGTGATCAATTTCATGAAAATTCAGTCATTGAGGTAATGGTACAGGGTGGTATAGCCATTGTAACCTAAACAATTCCTTTCTGTTTGTTAATTGTATTCTCCCAAGGGGTGACCACCAATCACTGTGAATTCTGTTTAAAAACAAAGTTGTTCATCAAAGTGATAGAATAAATGGGGACTTGATATGATTTTATAGGTTTTCAGTCATAGAAAAGGCTTGAGATTCGGATACATTCTCTGAATCTGAAAGGCAAACTTCCTGTATCACTCAGAAATCTAATAACCTCATCTTCAAATATATTATTGCGTGACATATCTGAACAGGTCTCTGCAAACACCGAGAATGGAGCTGTTTAGATGAATCTCCCTTGTTTAGATTGTTCAAAGATTCATTGATTTGTAAGTGAGGGAAAACTGTGGTAGGTACTCTTAGTGGTTGCATTTTGTTTTAAAATTACATTGCTAGGAATTTTTGAGGTTGTGTGGACAAGATTTTACAAAGCAATTTAGGAAGGAAATTGTATGAGAAAACAGCTCTCTTTGAATCTTGGTAACGTTCTTACCCATTGCCAAGGCCCATGGATGCTACATCTCAGTCTCTCTCTCATCTAATCTCTGTTCCATCCAACTGTCACTGCCCTGGTCCAAGCCTCCATCCTCTGGACTGCCCTGGCCTCCTGCTCTTTATTGGCTTCCTGCTTTCCTTCCCATCCACTCTTCACCCTGTGCCAGAGTGGTCTTGTCCCCTCTCTGTCTTATCATGACACTCTCATGCCACCAGGGCCCCTGTGGCTTTTTGCTGCCCTTGGTATGACCTAAAACCTTTTCCTCCACAAGCTGTCTGTGCCAGACCTCGCAGCCTCACCCCCACTCCCTTTCTTCCTGTTCTTCCACCTTAGCCTTTTGCCCTTTCTTCCCTTCCTGGAATTCTTTTCCACTTGAGAGACTTTACATGTGCTATTCCCTGTCTGTCCCTCCCTCCCCCAGTCCCCACAGTCAGCTTAACTCTTCGAATATTTTGTCGTGCCACTCAGGACTTTTCCTTCAGAGGACAAGTCATAATTAGCTTATCTGTTTTTTATACACTTGGGTGATTCTTTAATTGTCCGCGTTCTGTACTAGACCGTCAGCTTCAAGAGGGTAGGGACTCTCCACTTAACACAGCGTTGCCTGTAAACGCAGCACCCAGGGCAGTGTCTGTAAGGTGCTCCGTTGGTCTTGGTTTGCCCGTGACAGTTTAGGTTTACCTGTGGTCCCCATGTAATTGTCAATGAACTTTCCAAGATACCCAGGTTGGATGGCAGCAGTATGTGGAAATCCCACTTAAAGCCCGAGGATGATGAATCATTCAGGTAAAGGCTCCTAGAGCTGGAGAACCTGGGGTGACTGGGAGGTTTGCTGTATTCTGATTCTGGCTGAAAAGGAGTTGTGTTCTTGTAACTCTGGCAGCAGATATACACACACCTGCATGTGCTTAACATTTGGAAGTGGGAAGAACATTCCCTCTGGGCCTGGATTTTGGAGTGCTATAGTGGGAGGCATCCAGGCTGTTACAGAACGGAACATAAACCCAGGATGGCAGAGGCTAGGTACTTCTTCCGTTCACTGACAGCTTTCTATTGGAAGGGCTTGAGGATGCTGTTACATCTTGTTTGGAGAGTAAACGTGGCCCTTGCTGTTCTCTTTATGGGGTGGTCTCGGGTCAGCAGGGGACCTTATGGAAGGCGTGCTAGGGATCCGCTCTTCGGTTTCTCTGTCCGTCAGAGAAGGTGATGCTGAGAGTGCCAGGGTGATCCTGCTAAATAAAAAAGCAAAGTCTTAAAAGGCAGCACAAGGCCCTGGTTTCTAAGGCCAAGGGCCCAGGCCCCTAGAGACCCAGTGTCCTCCTTTGTGACTCAGAGCCGACACTTGCCTGCCTCAGGGAAAGGCTCTGAAGAATGGAGGGAGAATGTGCTTTGCAAGGCACTTTCAAATTGCTGGGTTTCATCAGGGGAAAAGGACGTTTTTTGATGCTCATCTGAAGGTAATTTTTATCAGATACCATAGCCTGAGGTCTCAAAACATACACCTGCAAAAATGCCCTCTCTGGCCTGGCTTCTGTGGAGCAGTTGGAGCAGACCTTGATGTGGTAGCTTTTTTCAAGCTGACCTGGAGGGTCTCGGGGAGGCCCAGGCAGTCATGAAAGATGCCAGAAAACAAACAGAAAAACACAGCGGGAGGGCCATGATTGCACACGTTCAGGTGTGTGCATTTCATGTGTTTTGGCACAAACTCCCAAAGTCAGGCATAGAAAAATGCATGCCTGAGGCCACATGCTTCTCAGACAGCAGGCTGGACCTAATGAGAGTGCACTGATGGGCCCAGAGGTGTTTCATACACCCTTCCTGGCTTTTCAGCATCTTCAGGTTAAAGTTTTGTGCAAGGGCCATTCTCTTGTCTCTGCGATGGCTTAGTCTAGTGCTGTGGAGAACAGAGCCGGGAGCATTGGCACGTGGGAAACTCACAGGCCCCAGGGAGGTTTTGCCAGCCGAATGATTCAGCATAGGATTTGCAAGGTTTCTCTAATAGTTAAAGAGCTGCAACTAGCTGAGTGTGGATTGGCTAAAGAGAAGGGTGAAACGAGGTCATCAGAATTATATGATTTTTTTAAAAATCCAGGCATCTTGTGTTCTCTCCCAACCAGAAATATTCTAGCAGAACCATGAAAATGCCTTTCATTTGCTAAGCCTTCCAGATGGCAGTTTCTCAGTCAGTGAGCAAAAGAGGGAGTGTTTGAGATGTATGAGTAAGTTAATTGCTTTCCTTGATATGACCCAGTGAACTATTGTTCACCAGCTCTGCTAAGCCCACTGGTGCACCATCTGAAGTTCTTAGCTCTGAGTGCCTTTAAAAACCACTATGCCCCGTTGCAAGGGGAGGAGGTCTTCGAATTCTATAACAACTGTCTAAATAGAGCACTTAAAATGCTTTCTCAGAAAACTTTTTGCTGTCTAAGTGAATTCCAGATTTCTTGAGGACAGAGGCTCTCCTTTCTGCTGGGAAACACCAGTGTGTAGGGAAGCTTGGTGGTGTGTTCCAAGGGCTCTGCCATTTCTAGTTGTTCCATGGCCTCAGTTTCCTCAAGTAAAGTAGAGACTCGTTCCCCTGGCTATGTAGTCCTCACTATTATTCATTCAGTCCTGGGGTGCTTATTGAGTGTGCCTGTGCCTGGGACTATGCTACAAAATGGTTTAAGATGATTCCTGTACTTGGGAAGCTTTCAGCCCAGCGAGAGAAAGCCATATAAATAGTTACAGACAGAAAAGGGAAGTGGTGTGTAAGCTTGAGGATGGAGCAGTCAGGAAATGCTTCAGAGGAGGTGATGTTGCTGTGTATTTTGAAGGAGGGTTAGCAGAAAATATGTGCAGTATTTCCCCATTTGACTTGGAAGCCTCTATCAGCTCTAGTGCTTTTTCTTTGGGGCCCTCTCTCCTTTGTCTTTACCCTCATCTCGTTGACTTGGGCCCTTGCAGCCTGCCCTGTGCAACCCTCTTTCAACTCTGGTTACCACTTATTTCACCTCTGTTAACGGTTTTTTTGGCTTTGACAATAGGAATTTATTGTCTCATAGTTCTGGAGCTTAGAAATCTGAAAATCAAGGTATTGGCAGCCCATACTTTCAGAAGTCCATAGTTTTCTGATGGTGGCTTGCGTGCCTCTGTCACATGGTGATCTGTCTTTTTTTGGTCTCCTATTGGAGCTTCTGCTTTCATGTCCGAATTTCTTTTGCTTATAAGGACTCCAGTCATATAGGATTAAGGCCCACCCTGATTTAGATTGACCTGATCTTAATAGAATCTTTGAAGATCCTATTCACAAATGGGTTCACACCCACAGGACCAGGGGTTAAACTTAAAAAGGTCCTGTAGGGGACATGATCCAGTTCCCAGTAGGCTGTATACCATGCGATACATGATCTTTTTTAAAAAAATTATCTTTTACTGGCTGTGTTCTAGCTTGAGTATCCTGAAAGCAGTACTGGAGAATGAACTGTCTATTTGGGGATACTTTTAGATTTACAGAAAAGTTGCAATGCCGAGAACTTAAAATGCTGTTTAAGTTCTTTATGGAGAGGAAGAGACAAAAGAATTAGAGTCTAAGCCTGGGGAAAGAATTTGGGATTCCAAAATGGGATAGAGGCAGTATATGTTATGCTCTTGGCAGCAGCCAGAATGGGGCCAACAAAGTAGTCTCTGGGGAATCTAAAGTTGGCACATATGCTAAGTTGCAATGAGAATACTGAATTATTTGTATAAGCTAAGGAAACAGGACAAGCACCCTTAGGGGGCTCTGTGTGCAGTGTCCATATTTTTCTTTGAAGAACTGGGTGGGCTTGGCTCCTTCCTCAGGTAATTGCTATTGCTGAACATCTTGTTGTTTTTGCTGAATATGCTTGCATTTTGCTTTCTTCAGTTTTGCTCTGTGCTTCTTGAACCAAACCTACAGTACTGTTGGATGTATACCCATTTTAAAGGCCATTTCTTTGTGAAGACTAGGGTTTGGGAAACAGGTTCTTATTGATCAAGATCTTCACATCTTCTAGTGATTTTTCAGTGAGCATAGTTTGTTTCTGTTGTGGATGCCTCTGGTGCTTACCTTTGCAGTGCCAAGATCTGGCAGTCAACACCTGGACTGAGTGGTTAAAAGTTACATCACTGCACACTGGCAGGGGGAGACCCGGCCTCGTGCGCCTCTTGAGGTGATGGGAGAGGAGTGCCTTAGTAAGGTCCTCTGAGTCTGTCACCTTTTACCCTTGGTCTGTTGTATCACTGAAAGCAGGTAATCCTTTGCCCTAGGCCACTATGATTTAATAATTTCTCATACTGCTTTAGTGTCTGCATGCTGTCTGTGTGCAGACCACGTTTTGGAGGCTGAGCCAGATATGAATTTTCAGGTTCAGTCTTTCAGGTTGCCACTGATAGGTGGGCACTGACGTTCAAGCATTGCATGATACACGTAGAGGTTGTTATACTCCCTCTGAGAACAGGGCCCAGGACCCATGGTGGGCAGTAGGGTGGCCCAACACTGCATCAGGGAGGAGATGGAGGAGGCGTCAACAAGGGCTCCACAGGCATCTCTTACTTTTTTTTAAAGCTGTACATTTATCCCTTCCATATCACACAGCTTAGGGACAAACAGTACCCCCACAATCTGGAAAATCTGCATAAAATTTTTTGGCCCTCCTTTTGTACCAGAGAATAATTTTTTAGTTTTTTTTTAAATGGGTTTTTATAGTACCTTATTGGTATTAAAAGATAAAATATGTTGATATTATATAATACTATATGTGTATTTTATGCATTTCTTAGTTTTTAAACTTTTTTTGTATTGGCCACTGGCCAGTGTGTGTTATCTGAGGCTTCTGCAGAACTCCCCCAAAATGCCCATTTAAGTTCTTATGCTGACCCACGATCTATTGCAACTACAATGGGGAAAGTTGTGATCTTGAAGAAATAACTGTATTTTCTTCATTTGGTGCTTTCCCAGATAGTGCAACCCTTCTTTTCTGGAATTTTGAAAAAGATGGTGCTGCTAATTTTTCCTAGTTGTTGAGAGATTTTGATGGGATTTGGCTCCCTGGAGCTTCTTATGCTACCATCTTCGTTTATTGACCTTTTTTGAATGCTGCGTTTTTACTCCTACAGAGACTTTATTCTTGAAACTTTATAATTGTTTTGATAAATCTCTATTACTTGGATACTGGGTTGGAGCTAATTCTTTACAATCAAGTATCTCTTTTAGTGGTTGGCCATAAACCATTTAAGGACTCTCAGTATTTTATTAATGACTTTTGAGATTTAGCAGCAGGTTAGATTGGCAATAATGGAATTTTTTTTTGGTAGAAGACAATAAAACATTCAGGCTTTTTACTCTGCAAACCAAGGCCAAAGGTGAGGATGTTTTAGTCACAAGAACTAATTTATCAGCAATTTAGGTCAGTGTACCAAATAATACAAGGCTTGGCAATAATGTTCAGTTCTTTTTATTTTTTTTGGGTGCATTGTCCGGGAATTGAACCTGGGTCTCCCACATGGCAGGCGAGCATTCTGCTACTGAGCTACCATGCACCCATATTTCTTTTAAATTTTTATATGGCATTTATGATTTAGTGGGCAGTGTTCTGTATGCTTTATGTTAGCTCATTGATTTTCTCAGTGACCCCATGGTTTATAGGTGACATTATTCTTCACATTATTTGGATGTGGATACTGAGGCACAGATAAGCTGGGTGATTTGCCATGGTCATGGTCATCTGCTTTAAAACAGTCTTTCTGGGACTGAATATATTCTGGTTCTGAATAATATAGTGGGTAACTCAAAGACTGTGAAATATTCAGAAACAAAGTGTAGTGTTTATTTTTTTGTCAGTTTAGGGCAGTTATGCTTATTAATTATTTCCATTACAGGATAATGTATGTATATGTTAGTGATGGTGAGTTTTGAACTTGTTTGGAAGGTTTTCAAAACAAATAACTTCACATTTTGAAGACACTTCAAAGCATACCGGTTTCTGCAGCAAAGTGTTTTAAGTTAAAGATTATATATATACTTTACCTCTTTGTCAGTGATTCTTGTGAAAATTGCCATTTGGAAAAATGTTTGTGTAATTTAACTTAATAATATTAACTTATGCTTTGCTCTAATGTCTTATTAGAGAAGTATGCATAAGATACAGCTCAGTTCTGGTATACTACACATTGGTTTTTCGTTTGTTTCTTTTTGTTTGTTAGTTTTAGAAGTTGGGGTTACAGGTCCTTGTGCTTACAGGGGTGAGGTGGAAGACGAGCTATTGGGGTCAGTGCTGGGAAGGTAATTGGGAGTTGCAGGGAGTATGGTAAAGTGCCCACTGAGTTTCTGCCCTAAAGGGGCTGCTCTCCGCCAGCCGACGGTTGGCCTGGCTGTGCGTGCTGGTGTGGTCAGATCTAACGGTTTTCCAGGAGAAACTGAAATTCCACAGTTTTTAAATGAAACATTTCTCAGCTTGAATATGCTAGAAGATTCAAATGAAAACAAAACCAATACTAGACACGTGGTAGACCCCATACAGAGAAAAGTAGGGGACTTAAGAGATGCACTGCACCTATCCACAGTTTTTCCTGCAATCTTCTTGAACACATGCATGCTTTCAGTTGCCTGTTGGCATTGTTTTTAAATACATTGGTAGAATTCCAGAAAATTTGCATGCAAACTACTTTTGTTTCTTTTCTGTACTTTTTAAATAGTCTTGTACCTTATTATGGGAGATCAGGGAACGTCTGATGAATTCTTTGGTATGGTGAATAATCATTGAACTTGGTTGCGTGACTATACTTTTATGTTTAAAGTGGGGAACAGTGTTGGCTGTTGAATATTACTTGAGCTAAGGAGGTCGTGAATGAGGCACATTTTGGGTTATTCAGAGATTCTTACTGCTATGGTATTTGTTGTAATGATCTTTGATTGCCACGGGAGCAAGCTGCACACGCTTGCAGGACTGTTTGGCTCTTAATACTGGTTTCTAAATTCTACACATGTTGCGCGTAACTTCCAGTTTCAAAAAGTCTGTGTCAGTCTGTTTCTTTATAACCCACTGTCGTTGCCTCCCCTCTCTGCTTTATATTTAATCATTCTCTTTGGCTCACAACAACAATCCAGCCCAAAGATTTACTTTTTCTATTTTCAACCTCATCATTATTTTTATGTAAAAAGTATGCTTCGAATTATAGCAATTCGTGGGGATCAAGCATCTACTCTGTAGGGGAAAGAGATGTCATTTACTACAGAATCTACACAGACAAATGTTCTGCTGAATGCTGTGTTTCCACTTTAATCCAGGGGGTTTATTTGCACTACACTTAGAAAAATGACCATATTTAGGCTGACTCTAGGCCAAGATGTTATAGGCCCCGGTTTTTCTTGAAGGAATGGGAGCAAAGGGAATAGAAACATTTGGAAGAAATAGCAGTTTTCCCCTCCTGTTCATTGAGCATTTTATTCACAGATTATTTTCTGTATTACATTTACTCATATTATTCAAGGTCCTTTTGTATTTTCAAGATCCTTTTCTTTTTCTCTTGAAAAATTTCAAACTTATAGAAAAATTGCAGGATACTAAAAAAGAACTCCCACATATCATTACCTATAGACTCCATTCAACTCTCTCCATTTATCCCAGTAATGTCCTTTATAAGGAAAGCATCCAGTTCAGGGTCACACATTCCTTCCAGTTACCACATGTCTCTCCATCAGTCTGGAAGTGTTACTGGGTCTTTCTTTGTCTCTTGTGACTTTGACATATTTGAAGATTGCAGGCCAGTTGTTAGGTAGAATATCCCTCACTTTGAGTTTGTCTGATATTTTTTCGTGTTTAGACATAGATTCTTGGTTGGACTGTCGCAAAAGTGACACTGTGATCTTCTCAGCGAATCCCATTGGCTGGCATGATGCCAATTTGTCCCCATCCCTAGTACTGTGATTTTGATCATTTAATTAAGATAACTGCAAGTTACTCCAGTATAAAGTTACCATTTTCCCCCTTTGTTATTAATTAAAATTGTGTGGAGAGATACAAAACCTTACAGTTTTCTCGTTCTACTTTCAGTCCCTAGTTATATATCCATTAAGGTTTCTTGCCTGAAGTTGTTATGTTGATGGTTACCAAATGATGATTTTTTAATTCTAGTATTCCTTCTATGTTTATTATGTTGTGCTATAAGGGAGGGCTTTCTCTTTTTTATTTATTCATTTATATGTATATGTCAGCATGGCTTCATGGATTCAGTCAGGTTATAATCCATTTCTATCATTATTATTTTGATGCTAAAATTGTCCCAGATTTGGCCAGTGAGAGACCCTTTAAACTTGCTTCTGTATACTTTTGACGGGTTTCTATCCTTCTTTGATACTTCTTTACTTTCTGGCACAATAAGGTGTTCTAGGCTCATTTTGTACATTTCAAGTCTGTGCCTTGATATCAGCTATTTTTCCAGAAGTCAAGATCTGGGTGCTGGGTGTGCTCTTTCCTATCACGGTTTCAGTAGACAAAGTTATGAACTACATGTGTATCTGTGCATGTGGGTATGTATAGGAATAGCCATTTATGTAATATACATATATATATACCACATTTACATTTACATTTATATCTACATGTATATATCTGTCTACCCTAAAAGCCACGAGTTTAGACTGATACATCCATTTCAGTCTAGTACCACAGGATTTCTAGTTTTTCCTCTCTTCTTCCACCGTGGGAAACCTGACTGCCACTATCCTTACTTATTTGCTCGTTTTCTCTGTGGATGGCCAAATTCTCTACCTCATTTTCCTGCTGCCCCACTGCCTTGTTTGCCTTGCTCTGATGCCCTTCTCATTGGGTCCTAGACTGCCACCACCTGGCCCCCTTTTAGATGATAATGTGGGATTTTATTTCCAAATAATGCTTTTTAATTCTTGATAAGAATATTTGAAGGGATTACAAAGCCCTGTTGACATAAAATAAAATTCCTAAGTTCCTATGTAACTCCTTTAGTTGCTTTTATTCTAGCCTAGCCATTGGGAATGGGGCCTGGGTGTGCTGTCCTTTTCCCTTTCACATGGTCCCAAAGACTGGAAGAAGGATTTTCTGGCACCATCTCTTCCTTCTTCCCGTAGGGCCATCCTCTGTGTGCTATTTGCTGAGGGTGACATTTATAAAGCAAATGCAACCATTTCAAAACTCAACTTGTTCCTTTTTTAAGAGGGTGTTTTCTATTCCACCTTCAAAACCCAGCTTGTGTGTTCCAGTAGCCATGTTTCTTGAAGATGATTGTACATATTGTATATTGTGTATATATATATATAGTATGATTGTATATATGTGTATATATCTTTTATCATTGTATATACTGTATATATATCTTTAGCAGTGTGACTGTGTGATTGTCAAAACCTTGTGTCTGATGCTCCTTTTATCTCCCTTATGGACAGATGAGTGAAACATATGGATTAAAAATAAATAAATAATAGGGAGAACAAATGTTAAAATAAATTTAGTAGATTGAAATACTAGTGATCAATGAAAGGGAGGGGTGAACGGTATAGCATGTATGAATTTTTTTCTTTTTTCTTTTTATTTCTTTTTCTGAATTGATGCAAATATTCTAAGAAATGATCATGGTGATGAATATACAACTATGTGATGATATTGTGAATTATTGATTCTGTATCAAGAATGGACTATCATATGGTAAGAATGTTCATGTTTGTATGTTATGTTTAAAAAATAAGTTAAAAGAAAAAAAACTAAAAAAAAAATCCCAAAAAAACTCCAGCTTGTATGGGGAGAGGCCGGCTGCCCCATGAAGCGTTAGTTGCTACCCTCTCTGGACTTCTACAGCACTCCATTCATTCATTATTAAAGTATTGGTGATACTTTTCCATTCATCCAACCAGTAAATATTTGTTGGAGTGTCTGTTTAAGGACAAAACAGACCCCTCCTCCAAAAAAAAAATTCTCTGTTGTCATGGGGTTTACATTTTAGTAGGGGTAACAGACCATTAATAAGATAAACATGTAAACTGGTAGGCATGTTGGATATAAGTACTAAAGAGGCTAAAATGAGGCAGAAAGGAGTATGGGGTGGTGGTTCTTGATGGGATGGCCAGGGAAAACCTCACTATTAAGGCGATCCTGGAGCAGGATCCCTGAAGAAGTGAGATAATGCGCGGAAGAGTGGTTCCTGGCAGAAGGAAGCTAGAGCGAAAGCCCTGCGGCAGGCGGCCCAGGGGTGTGGAAGAGGGTGAGGCAGCCTGGTGGCTGGAGCCCAGGGGAGACAAGAGTGGTAAGAGATGAATCAGAAACATTCATGGCCTGTGGAGAGTTTTGAGCCAAGGAGCCACGAGCCCTGAGCTTTTACAAGGATCCTTCTGTTGTGTTGAGAATAGCAGATGTGGGAGTGGGGGCGGAATAGAAGCAGACAACCCAATTAAGGGGCTGTGATATGTTCTTTCCACATTGTCCTATTTTGCACACAGAAGGGACTCAGTCAGTGGTTCTCAAACATTAAGATGCATAAGATTTATCTCTCTGGGCTTCTTGTGAGTGATGTAGAGGTCTTGAGAAGGGCCTGGGAGTATGAACTGTTAGTAATCCCCCCCCAACCAGGTGATTCTCATGTGGATGATCCTTGAACCGTATGTTGATAAATATGAAGACAAGTGATTTTGGAATGAACGAATAATTGGTCTATGGAAAATCTTTTAGAGATTTCTGCTCTTACTGCTTTATTTCCTATAAACATATTACTCAACTTTTTTGTAGTATAAATTTTCTCTTAAAGCATCTGTACTGCATAACCTAGGCAATTTATTTATTTTTCAAGAGATGAGTGTATTTTATGAAGTAAACTTAATACTCTGACATCCTATTTTCCTGCCTATAAACATGTGGATTTCAAAGGGAATGAATAAATGCTAATAGGATTCATTCACAAAGAAGCTATTAAATATATTCAAGAGGAAATTGAGTTCAGGAAGTAGGTTGGATGAAATCGTTAAAGATAGATAACAGCAAAGTGAGTAATCATGAGTAATCTAGAGCTGTAGTGGACCAGATCTGGCTTGGCATTTTATTGTACCAGATACCCATGGGACATGGGTCAGGAGACATTTTGGCCTTCTCGGTGCAGGAACCAGTAAAGGGCAAAGCTTTAGGAGACTTTTGTTTCTCCTCCTTTGTTAAGTGTGTTTAGTTTTGCATGGGTAATTTTGTGTTGAACGGGAAAGCGAGCTGCACCTTGATTAGCTGTGTAACGTGGTGGGCAGGAGCGTGGGTTGTGAATCCTGCATTGTACTGTCATTGTGATTCTGGAAACTTTATCTTTCTGCGCTTCAGGGTCCTCATAGGAGAGAAATAAATGTATCTATCTATCTCCCAAGTTTATTGTGAGATTGAGTTAATGTCCAAATGGTAACTGCATGTTGTTGAGTAAACACTTAACAATTATTAACTTTTTCTCCTCCTTTTCTTCTTCCTCTGCTGTCCTCCTTCTCCCCTTTTTCCTTCTTCTATTTTGATACTTTCAAATCACACTTTGCCTTTTGCAAATTTTCTGTGACTGTCTTTTGGGGATGAGTACTATTATTGGTGGTGTCTAAAAACATGCTCATTAATACCTCTGCATATACGACGAATTTAACGTCCTTCGTGTAGTGTTAGTCCTTTATATTTATGTTCAGCCCTTTTTGGAAGTAGGTTGCCATCACTTATGTAATATAGGCTTTTTTTCCCCTCTCTTACAGAGGGGTGCTCATACTTACTTCAAGGACATGTGATGGGAATTAATGAATAAGTTAGTGTTTGTGGCTCTACCCCATGAAGTGCTAATTAGCATCAGTTACTGCTCTTACATTCTTTCCAAGCACTGTAATCATATGATTCTCTGAACCAGGGGCATTGAGAAGACTTTTTCTAATGGCCATAGGGAACAGTTTTGTAAACCGTTTGCTGTTGCTTTAACAATATGAATATCATTCCCCATATCTAAACTTTTCTTTTTTCGCTTGGGCAGGCACTGGGAATTGAACCTGGATCTCCAGCATGGCAGGCGAGAACTCTGCCTGCTGAGCCACCGTGGCCTGCCCAATCTAAACTTTTTATACCTCCCCAACCAAAAAGCTAGATAAAGTCAAATGGCAACTTTTATATAGTTCTTCATAATAACTTTACTTGTTTTAATAAATAAATATTTTCCCACCATCTTTCATTTTTTTTGCTTTATTTTCTCTTTGTTTTACAGCAGTTATATCTGTCCCTAGTAATGATGTTCTGAAAATTCCCATGACATCCATGAAGGCATATGTGTGGTAGAGGCAGTTCCAGCTTTGTAGTTTTTTTTGTTTTTTTTTAAGTTTGTTTTCCAATTCTTTGTACCCATGGTCAAGCTTTGGAGCTTCTGCCCCTCAGGACCTTTACTGAAATAATACTTATCTTTTAGAGTCCTAATGAAAATTGAATTTCTCCCTAATGTAGAGTTACCTTAAATGTCTTAATATCCAGACTTACTCTGGAAGGGTACTTCTTCTTGTCACTTGGTAAAATGAAATATATCAAAGATTATGAATAAACTGTAAATGTGGGATTTTATTTATGTATGTGATTGTTTTATTCAAATAAAATAATTCAGTAAAATGGTATTTTGCATTTCTCAATTTTGTACTGGTGTTGTAGACAAACAGAAGAAAGAGTCTGTATCCGAAGAAGGCCAAGGGCCCTGGGATAAGGTTGGTTCCTGTAGTCTTTTAAAGACAATGTTTATTTAACCCTGAGAGTCTTTTGTTCACATAATTACAAAGTTAAAATTCAATTCCTTGTAAGGCAGGCCTGAAGGGATTAGCTACACTCTTGATCGATATGTAAAGAGAGTTTTATAATCTCTGCAACTATGGCTTTTGAGGAACAAATAATCTAAACTATAATTTCATAATGGGACAAGAAGACATTATTATAGGTTTATTGTTAGGATTATCATCTTTTGACTCTGTAATTAAATGTGTCCTTGTCAGAGTGTGTGTGTGTGGGGGGGGGGGCGGGTAACCATTATTCTCCATGGCCTGCTTTAATCGCTGTTGGTTTTTAGTGATACTTGGAAGTGCCGTCCAGCTGTCCTCCACAGCTTTCAGACACTTTGATGAAACAATAGAAACTTGTTAAGTACATAACCAGATTTTTTTCACTCAGTTCTCTTAGGGGAGATCTATTTTGAGTTAGATGTGTTCGATGTACAGACACTGAGTCATTTATTCGCCAGCTCTGATAAAAGGTTAAGTCGCTTAACCTCTTACACGTAAGACTGAGGGATTGGAAACCATTCCTTCCCACTACCTCTCCCCCACCCCCCAAAAAGGGAAGAAAACAAAAAAGAAAAATATAAAAGAAGTAAAAATGGGGTTTATCTTTTTTGTTGAAGTATCAGATTTTAGACCTTTATCAGACCTCCTGTTTTAATGACAGTTTTGTGACTCACTTTTGTCTTTGCCCCTCCCTCTTTCTTTCTTCTTGTTTTCGAATGGTCAGGCACTGGGAATTGAACCCAAGACTCTGGCATTGCAGGCGAGAACTCTGCCACTGAGCCACTGTCTGCTGCCCCCTTCCTCGTCCATAATCCACTGATTTTGTAATTTTGTGAAATTCTATTTTATCACTTTTTTTTCTTGTCAAATGTGGATTTATTTCTCCATTGTACTAGAAAAACGAGGCTCAGAGACAGTAAATAACCTGCCTAGAGCTATTCAGTACCTCTTTCCTTTCTACAAACTGATATTTCTCTACCCCGCCATTTAATTTTCTAGCTCCTAAAAGTTCAGATCAAGCCTCTCTTTTTTGTGCTGGGTAATTTCTCTCGAGGAATCTAATACATGCCCATTTGAGGCTGCTGAGTCTCAAATTTTATCTACAGAGCCAGCCCCTTTTCTTTCTTTCTTTCTTTCTTTCTTTCTTTTTATTTTATTTTATTATTTTTTATTTTTTTATTTTTTTTAGCCCCTTTTCTAAGCGCGAGAACGACTGTCCTACCGACATCCCCATCTGGATGTTTTAAAAGGCATGGCAGACCCATGGATCCAAAATGGAATTCATGCTCTTTCACAAAAGTCGGTTCCTATGATTTTTTTTTTCCATAG
Organism: Myrmecophaga tridactyla; assembly: GCA_004026745.1. Lineage (NCBI taxonomy): Eukaryota > Metazoa > Chordata > Mammalia > Pilosa > Myrmecophagidae > Myrmecophaga > Myrmecophaga tridactyla. The sequence continues at coordinate 58,441 of PVIY010013021.1, forward strand.
TTGTCATGTTTACCTCATTTACTTAAAACTCTCCAGGGAACCCTCATACATGGCTGGCAGGAATGTAAAATAGCTCAGCCTCTGTGGAAAACCATTTGATGGTTCCTCAAAAAGTTAAACGCAGAGTTTACTGGTTGACCCAGCAATTCCACTTGTAGGTGTAAACTCAGCTGAAAACAGGCTGTCAGACAAAAACTTGGAAACGAATGTTCATAGCAGCACTGTTCATCATAGCTGAAAGGCAGGAACAACACAAATGTCGATAAACAGAATGTGGTCTACCATACGAATAAAAAGGAATGGAGTACCGATGACATTGGACTCTGAAGACATTACGCTAGGTGAAAGAAGTCAGTCTCAAAGGTCCGTGTAGTCTGTGATTCCATTTATATGAAATGTTCAGTATAGGTAAATCCATACAGACAGAAAGCAGATTAGTGATTGCCCAGGGATGGGGGTGGGAGTGGTATGGAGAGAGAATGGGCAGTGACTGCTCAATAGGTATGGGGTTTTTTTGGGGGGATGATGAAAATGTTCTGGAATTCGATAGGGAGAATGGCTGCACAACATTGTGAATGTAGTAAAAGCCTCTGAATTGTACACTTTGAATTGGTTAAAATGGTGAACTTATTGTTATGCAAATTTTACCTAGAGCAACAACAACAGCTTCCAGGGGCTTCTGACAGCTCTGAAATAAGAGACCACAGCCCTGAACATGGTCTGACCCAACTGCTTCGTCAACCTTTTTACTCTTCTCTCACTCTATACTCTGGCCAAGCTGGTCAGCCAGCACCATCTGACCACAGGACTGGTACCTACAACCTACTTGTATTTGTTTATTTGTTTGCTTGTCTTGCCACCTCTCCACCCTTCCATTTGATGGGAGCCTTTTCATATTTCAGATCTCAGCTCCAGTATTATTTTCACAGAGAGGGCCTGCATGACTGTCCAGCCCAAGCTTCTTTTTTTGTATAGAGTACCTTTGTTCTAGTCATCTACTGCTGTGTAATGACACAACCCAGAATTTCATGCTGTTAAATAACAACCATTTTATTATGCTCATGAATTCTGTGGGTCAGGAATTTGGAAAGGGCAGAGTAAAGATGTCTGCTTCTGCTACAGATGTCTGGAGCCTGGACTGTGAAGATTCGAACACTGGGGACTGGAATCATCCAGTGGCTCCTTCCCTCACGTGTTGGGTGCTTGGATTGGGATGACTCGACAAGCTCAGCTGAGACTGATCAGAGTGCCTTCCAGTGGCATGGTCTCAGTATAGTTGGACTTCTTTTCAGGGCAGCGCGGGGCTCCAAGAGCCAGTATTCCAGTAAATACAAGGAAGCAAGCAGCTGCATGGAATCATGTGACCTTCCTTTCGCAGTCATATAGCATCAGTTCCACCATAGTTTATTTGGTTGAAGCTGTCAAAGTCCACCCATATTCACAAAGAAGGGACAGAGACCTCACCTGTGCAGAGAATCAGAATTTGTGGCCATGTTTTTTTTTTTTCACTTTTTTTTTAAATTTATTTTTTTTAATTAAAAAAAAAACAACAAAAATTCTTAACGTGTGATCATTCTGTTCTACATATATAATCTGTAATTCACAATATCATACATGGTTGCATATTCATCATCATGATCATTTCTTAGAACATTTGCATCAATTCAGAAAAAGAAATAAAAAGACAACAGAAAAAAATTCATACATACCATACCCCTTACCCCTCCCTTTCACTGATCATTAGCATTTCAATCTAAATTTATTTTAACATTTGTTCCCCCTATTATTTATTTTTATTCCATATGTTTTACGCATCTGCTAATAAGGTAGATAAAAGGAGTATCAGACACAAGGTTTTCACAATCACACAGTCACATTGTGAAAGCTATATCATTATTCAATCATCTTCAA
>PVIY010013022.1:0-60251 GCA_004026745.1 Myrmecophaga tridactyla
AGGGGGCCCAACCCCCAGGCTACAATGACACCATCCGTCTAGAGCCTGGAAGTAGCCCCCTGTCCCAAGCGTGAGGACCCATAGTGAGGAGGGTTCGCATGGGGGGTGGGATCACAGGGTTGCACCCACAAACGGGCTGGGCGGTGGCTGGGGGAGGTGGACACCTCCACAGCAGGGGCCAATGCCCTGGGGCAGCCATGGGCCCTGCCTCCTGGAGCAAGGGAGGGGGCTTCCTCCCTGCCCCCCAGGGTGTGCAAGGCAGTGGAGCTGCAAGGGTGTCCCTGCAGGACCTGATGGCACCAGGATGACCCTCCGTCCACCTGTGAGAAGTGCTTTCAACTACTAGTGCTTTTTATAGAGAGGTCTAACTTCTTAAAGTGGGGAAGTATGTTAAATTTTCACATGTGGAATTTAAATCTGAACTCCTGGCACATCAACCACAGTCCAACAATCCATGTAGACGTCACAAGTGGGGCAGGTTTTTAAGGGCCCGGATGGAGGGTCTGTGAGGCGACCACAGCTGGGGTCTTGGCCCCTCACTTTACTGCTGTGTGACCTCCAGCAAGTCACTGAACCCCGCACCAGTCATCTCTTCCTAATTGTCACTAATTTCACACACTGTGTAATGCTTGTTATTACAGGTCTGTAAGGAATTTAACACAGGGTGGCCTGGCACACAATGAACTACTGACTGTCTAGTGGGCCAGGCTGGGTGACTGCGGGCAGCCCTCCCTTAGTCCACTCCTCCCACAAAGCCGGTGAGGTCCTCCCCAGACCTCCTGTGTCTGCCCCAGGGCGGTGGCCACCAGCAAAGCAGGGTATACCTCAGGGAATATGAAACGCTAACCCTGAGACACAGTACTACGAAAACCCTCAATGTATTTTTGTTAAAGTTATTTTAAATTTTATTCTAAATAAATTAAGTTGAAAGACCTCAAGTCCACAGAAAATTGCAAGAACTACAGAATGAACATTCATATAGTCCTTGCTTAAACTTACTCAATGTGATTAAAAAGATGGTTTTAAATACCATCCTAACAAAGAGTTTTACAGTTTTACTCTAAATAAAACTCACTCTAGGAATTTTGTAGAATTATTTATCAAAGCAATCTTGTCTGACCACGTGACCAGCTGCTAAGTAAGAGAGAGCAGTGACATGCTAGTATTTATTTTCTTTGCTTCCCAAACTACAGATTCAGGAATCAACACTGTTCTAAGGGAAGAGGGACCTGACAGCAGCAGAAATCTCCAGAGGGCAGGAACAACTTAAGCAAAACAGTCTTTCAGAAATGCAAAGAGGAGCCCAGGTAGCAGCAGTAGAGAGCCCACCAGATCCTCTCTTCACACAGAAACTAACAGCAAATCCGGTAATTATGTCTAATTACTGTCTTTTATACATGGAGCTTTTCATCAGTATGCCAGTTTGAACCTGCTGTGGACCCCAGAAAAGCCATGTCCATTAATCGTCATCCAATATTGCTGGCTGGGAGCTTTATGATTGTTGCCATGGAGATGTGACCCACCCAGTTGGGAGTGGTGACTTCTGATAAGATGGTTTCCACGGAGATGTGTCTCCACCCCATTCAAGGTGGGATTGCTTACTGGAGCCCTTTAACAGGAAACCAATTTGGAAAAAGCTTTAGAGCCCACACAGCCTTTGGAGTCGAAGAACAAAAACACCTGAGGGAGCTTCACGAAACAAGAAGCCTGGAGAGAAAGCTAGCAGATGTCACCATCTTCGCAATGTGTTTCCAGCTGAGAGAGAAACCCTGAACTTCATCGGCCTTTCTTAAGTGAAGGTAACCTCTTGTTGGTGGCTTAATTTGGACATTTTTATAGACTTTCTTTAATTGGGACATTTTCATGGCTTTAGAACTGTAAACTTGTAACTTAATAAATTCCCCTTTTAAAAGCCATTCTGTTTCTGGTATATTGCATTCCGGCAGCTAGCTAACTAAGACAATGAGCTTGAACAAAAGAGGGAGACTCACTCTTTCCTGCTGCCGCTTCACTCGGTACTGTCTGAGCTGTTCTTCCAAACGCTTCCGAGCTTGAAGTCGGATCTGCTCCTCTTTCTCCAGGGGTAGGGAAGCCTCTGTTGAGCCTGCAGTGTGGAAATGGCCATTTAAAAACTCATAAAGTGTCGAGGACCTTGTTTCGGAACAAATTATAGCGCAAATTACATTATACTTTCGCTCCTAATCACGCAGACTTGAGGACAACTGCAGAGTAGAGAGAAAACCACGACTGTGAGCACATCTACCTTGTGACACAGATGTTCCACCTCTGGGACTCAGGTTCACTTCCTAGGGACACCCAGCTGCTGAACGGAAGATGGCCACAATGAATCTCATCATAACAAAGAGAGCTGCACGGGCAGCCTGGGAGGGCAATTTCCCGAGGCACAGGGGCCCGCAGTTCTCACCGAGCCCCACTCTGCCCTCTGGCTTTACAACAGGCACGCATCACCTGGCCGTTAGGGGCCGGTCAAAAGCAGTCATATTCCAGGATGAGGACAGGAGCAACGCCCATCATGTGCTCATGTGACAAATGCTTTCTTCATGCCGTTACATTTGGGATATAATTTGATCCATAGTTTATCTAAATTTCTGCAGTAAGAAGTTATAGTATAGTAAGGTTTAATAAAAGCAAGAGTACTTACGCAAGCTGGCTGTACTTAGACATTATTCATTAAAGCCATAAAACCACTGGACAGTCTGGCATTACAGTGACCAACCAAAAAGTAAAGGCCAGTGGGCATCTGCCCGCAGTGGCCAGGGACTGGGGACTCTAGCCCAGGGATTGTGCATAAGGACAGAAGGGGAAAGAGCTACTTTTCAGCCAACAATAATATTAAAAACATAAGCGCATAGCCCACATGCACACATATATGTACACCCCAAACCTGTTATTATTACTACTATGAGAAATAAAGGGGTATATAGTGAGTACAAAAGGTATTAGTTACAAAACTAGTGCTGCCACTTTTCCCCCTACTTTCAAATTTATGGCTTTACTCTTCTTTAATATATCAGCAGAATGGCCAACTGGTTGGCCAACCAGAATGGCCAATCAGTGTTAACACACTGATGAGAGCAGATAAACGTAGTAACATATTAACTTTTCATACATGACACTATTTTCAAATATGGATTTTGAAGACATAAGCAGATGTTTTTTAAATAACCCCTAAACTCATTGTCACTAGAAATTCATCAGTGTTATTATTCATTTATATATTTTAATCACTGAAAAAATCTCTAATATTTTTCACAAGGCTAACCTGGCCCAGATGGCTGGGTATCAGGCAGGTAAATAAATCAGCAAACTAGGCTGAACGCACGTGAGATGGCGCTGCAAGCTGGGTGACATGTGGCATGAGCCCAGCCAAGGGGCCACCTGCTGCCACCCCAGAAGGTATGCCTCAGACTACTGCCATGGGGGAACCTAGAGCCGGCTGTGGCTTCTTAAGATACAGGATCCAACCTTTATATGACACCCATTCACTTAAACGCTGGCTAATTTTTGGCAAATTTTAAAACACACTATAGCCCTAACATAGTAATGCTTGTGAAGAAAAAGACTAACAACCCAAAAGAAAAATGGGCCAAAGACATGAATAGATAATTCATGGAAGAGAATGTCCAAATGGCAACAAAAAGGTAAAAAGATGCTCAAATTCACTAGTAACAGGGAAGTACAAATTAACATAACAGTGAAATATCAGCTTACATGCACAAGGCTAGTCAAAGCTAAACCCGGCGTCTACTGCTGGGGGAAGAGGGAGACACAGTGCACTCACTCATTGCCGCCGGGGCAGCAGCGGGACCACACAGGATGAAAATAAAGATGCGCCGTGTTTCTGACCAAACAATTCCACTTCTGGGCAAGAAGCCCATAGAAATTAAAATACTAAGTCACGAGACACACGGGCCAAGATGTCTACTGCAGTGTAATTCACCTGGCCAAGAACTAGAGCACAGCAAGCAGAACAGCCCATGCCACTGATCCCATCACAGTAGGGCCTGTTACACAGCTGTTAAAAAGAATGGATTTGGAGCTGTCTCACACAACTCAGTGGAATTTCTACCTGATAATGCTGAGTCAGGGGGAAAAAAACACATTTTAAAAAAGAATTTCCAAAAAGCCTTGGGTATGTTTACTGAGGTCTGTGAAGGGGCATATGAGAACATGACTTACCTGAAGGGCAGCTGTAGGCTCTGAGAGGGATGAGGGGCACAAGGCGTCTGGATAAAAACAGTGGGCAGAATATGACCCCAGTATGTAAACATACGTACGTGTGGGTGTAAGGAAAAGGCTGGACATTTCTCGGGCTCACACGCTGCCAGGTGGCAACCCTGGAGTTCAGCACATGATCAGTGCTGATTAAAGTAATTCGTAAGAGAAAGACTTCAGTGCACAAGCACTACTGTCTTCCAGCTGGCCATTCAGGAGTGGCAAAGGCCACCCAGCACTGGCTCTTTACAGAGCTGCAGCACCAGCCTCAATATTGAACATACGACTGTGTCAACACACAAGGATATTTTCTCTCTTAAAAACGAAACCATCTTGTTAAATACACATCACCACAGTAATAAGAGAGCAAATGGCTAAGGAACACAATTCTTCATTTGCCGCAAAAAGGTAAACAGAGTGACAAAAGACAATGAGAGAGGCTCTGAGGAGGGCAACAGGAAAGAAGTTCAATGGCAAACAGATGCTTACACAGTTGTGTTTCTTGCATAGGAAGACTCAGTTTGAGAGACTGCAAAGCTTCATTTCTAATACTGCCCTCAGCACTAGTCCCCTCAGACTTCTGTAGGTTGTCATGGAATCCAGCCACACCTGGGGATAACTCAGGACCCACTTGGCTCGGGATAGGATCGAGAGGCAGGGGCGGGCCTGGAAAAGGCGGTGCTGGCCCATTCTGGCAGACGTCCCCCATGCTGGGTATATCCAGGCTTCCTCTTTCAGTTGAGATTTTGTTTACTTTCACATTGGCAACTAGAAAAAGAAAGCAGCTTTGGGCCATTACATTTTTTAAAACAACAATATCAAGTCATTTTGAAAACACACCTAAAGTAGGACAAAAAAAAATTGAGACATATGAACATGAACGTAATTTTCACCTAAGTTCGTTAACTCAGACAGAAGGACAAGGTCTCTTTTTTCTTCCCACTGGCAGGTAGATTTGGAAAAGTCAGAAGTCTCTGGCCTCAATACCTTCACTTGTAAAATGATCTCACCTCCTGCACAATGGGTGTAGAATTTAAATGGCAATATTTCCTTTTCATTTAAATAAGGCCAATGAGAAATCTTATGAAAGTTTGTTTAAAAAATAAATTGAGGGCGGTGTGAGGGTAGCTCAGTAGTAGGATTCTCGCCTGCCACGTGGGAGACCTGGGTTCAATTCCCAGACCATGCATCTCCCCAAAATAAATAAATAAATAGAAAAACAAAATCTTAAAACATAGCTGACAATTAGTTCCTAACAGACAGCCACAGCAGCTAGCAGTCATAGCATGCCAGTTATGAAGAGCTGAGCTAGTCATCTCAGACCATAAAGTCCTCCTCCAAAAAAGAGCTGAAGACAAGGGTGGAGACTGATGATCCGTTTGGGAAGAGCCTGGCCTGGCGGAGCATGGAACCCAGAGTATGTACTTCTTGGCTAGCTCAATTGAAAACCATTAGACAAAAATTCAAGTTTGACAAGTGACAGCTCCATACCACCACAATCAGACACTAAATTCAGTTTCACCCATTAACACTATTCTAACAGAAAGACCTACTACACTAACTGAAACATATTTCCTTACCAAAAAGAAGAAAAACTTCATACCATGAAATCATTTTTAGTTTTTTCTCCACTCTGCTCAAAACCAAGTTTCACAGTTTCGTGCAATGAGCATGGGTTCCACCCTGGAAGCCACAGAACCAAGCTGGTGTGTGGGGAGAGGGGAGAGAGAGGCTGCCAGGGCCCGGAGGCCGCCCACATGCAGCTCTGGTGGCCCCAAGGCTGGCAACGTACCTGTTGCACACCAGGGTCAGCATTACCAAGATGTGTCCTGCAGAGTCCTTCTTGGCTCAAGCTGATTCAAACAGTTTCTATTCCTTGCAAACTTAAATCCCAACTAATACCCCTAGGTAGTGTCAGGAAGGCAAAGTCAGAATAAAACTAGGGATGCGATGACTGAGGAGTAGAAACAAGGAAGGATCACCAGAGCCCTAAGAGACCATAAGCATTGGCTCAAGCTCCTCAGGCCAGGCTGCACACTTCAGACACAAGTCAAGGACGGTGATGCCACTTTCTGCTGTGCTTATGGACGAGTCTCCAAACCTTCTGGTATACAGAACAAACTGTTTTGGTTATCATACTGCACTTAAATGTACCTGAAAGTAAAAAGGTCCAATAAACAATAGGACTTTATCATTTCCCATCAGAGGCCTTATTACAGAGAGACAAGGACAAAAGACAAGAGCAGTCCCACCTTCCCAGTACCTGGCTCTCCTAATGACCCTAGGAGGTAGGCCATGAGCCTCCCATTGGTAAAAGAAGAAACTGAGGCTGAGAAACCTTGCCTGAGGGGAGATGGCCTTTAAGTGGCAGAGCTCAGGGTTGATTGGCAGAACCAGGCTCCTAAACCTGATGCTTCATTACCTGCCTTACCTGGCACTCAGATAGCAATAACCATGAAAGCCATTTTATCATCTTAAAAGAACTAAAATGCAATTTCTGCTAGTAAACTGCCACACACTGAATTGCATCATTTTAAGGCACATGATGCATGACGACACTGCCTGCCTAGGAGGTACATGAGGACCCCGCCATGTCCTTAACGCTTGGCTTCTGATGTATAAACAACCCATGAGGTAACATGCAAATGGGATTTCATAAACCTTAGATCATGAAGGACCTTTCTGAGATCTCAGTCATCAAAAAACTGGCAACCAAACCACCTAACATTAGAAGTGCAGGCAGGGAACAGTCATGTTTGGAGAAAGCCCGGTGCCCTAGAGCAAGGAGCATGGGCAGGGCTGCAGCAAGTGCTGGCTGAGAGAACACCCCGAGTGGCCCTGGGCAGGGCCGTCCTCCTCCAATTCCGCTGCACAGCCCTGGCCCCCAGCCCGCTGCAGCTCAGGGGCCTTACTCTGGGCCTTGCCTTGCAGGTCGGACAGCTCCAGTGCACTGGTGGGCCCCAGGAGAGCTCCTGGGTGGGCAGTGGTACCACTGCTGGAGCCATCCTCCGCGACGCCATCCCGTATGGGAGAGGCTCCATCCATGGCCAGCCGACCCAGTCCAGGGGCCACCGGGACCTGCTAGCAAATCTGGCTTCTCTCCATTAGCAACAGCCCAGGGTTCCTGTGAAGGACGGCTCTGTGCTTCTCATTTTGTAGAGGCGACTGAAAGGAAATCTTGTAAATGGTTTGAAGTCAAACCAACTAATAGTATGGTGCCTGATAGGAGAGAAAGAGAAAAGACACTTTATTAACTTTCATTTATTAGATGTGAAGTAACAATTCTGAGATTAACATTTGGGTTCCAATTTTCATTCATCAGGTAAATAAATGTATATTTACTAATTCAGCAAATAAGTCTACAAATATTGAGTAAGTTACACGTGGTTCCCTAAAGGCACCCAAGGTGAGGCCAGTGAGGCTGCAGAGCCCCCTGAGCAGGGACACACTCTGTCATCGGTGCCACTGTCCTCACCCGCGGCCGCTTACCCTGGGAATGAGGAATCTTTAACTTGAATTAATTTAGTCACATGTGGCCTGGTTTCTACCAGACATGCCCAGAGGGGTGTGTAAGCTTCTCTCAGGCCGCCCTGCAGGCAGACCCCTCAGGGTGGCCAGCACAGTCTAGGGGGACACTCAGCTAGCACCTCCACAGGTCCTGGCTGCTGGCCTCCACTCCGGCAGCACAAGAGCTGCAGGACACACCCTGGGGGGACAGGGAGCGTCTCGCGGCCGGGGCATTTTCCACCTTTTACTTCTAGCAGAGCAGCTTTTAACGCCGACTGCTCAGCTAAGTTGAAGGCAGAAAAGCTTTGCCCCCAGTTTAGCAGGTGAGCAACATCTCTGACAATATTAACTCACTTCCTCAACAGACAGCACCAGTATGAGTCACTCATTCTGCAGGCATGCTGATATTTACTTTCCTTAAAATAAGTCATATTTTCCAATGCACTGTTCTGTGTTTAACAAGCTTCACGATAGAAACATTAAGTAACTCTCACCTCTAGTTTAAAGATTCAGGTGGAAATTATGGAGACAGGGCCGCCAGCACCATGCAGCAGGCTAGCCGCCCCTGCCCAGTCCCTGAGCACCGAGTGCCCGCTGGGCACCCAGAGCTGGAGAGCAGTGAGGCCTTCCCTAATGGACCCCTAGGGCCAGAGACACCATGAGCTAATGCCTTTAAGAATACAAAAAGTTAGCGCAAAACCAGCACAAACCTTGAGGTTTGTACCCTGACAGTACTGCTGTAAAAAGGCATACATCAGTAACTACTAATCCGGAAATGAGGAAAGACCTGTCAGTTCATCCAAGGGGCTCAGGGTGCCTGGCACATTCACGCTTCTGAGGACTGAACCGTGTCCGAGTCACGGAAATGCAGGAGCTACGAGGCCGGTCACAAGATGATCTTGTACGCCACAGGCATGCTCAGCCTGTGTCCCCAGTGCATCCACACACGCAGCGAACTCCCACCAGTAACGTCTTCCATCCCGGAAGTGACTTTCGGGGGGGCGGATGGGTGAGTGGGCCTGTGGAGGCTGGAAGGAGGGATTTAAACCACACACCTATCCTGGCACATCCAGAAAATCACCATTCCACTAGGGCCCATCTTTGTGACAAACTGCTACCAGACCCAGCAAGCCTGCCCCTCAGCTATAATCCAAACAGACCAAAATCAACTGCACACTGAATATCTGCATACTGCATGTATCGGTGATGTTAGGAAATTTTCTCCCTGACAAACTTAACAAAAAAATTGTTTTTTCACATTTTGCTTTGAAATATCTTTGATTTTCACAAATCTGCTTCTGCCTCTTGGGGTGGGAGATGATGACGTCCAAATCACTGCTGTGTCCCACAACGCCCAGTACCCTGTGTCTTGCCCAAAGCGACAGCGTCGAGCCTGTGATCAATGCTTTCCACACATGGTGCCTTGGCAGAAGCCGAGCCCTCTGCCAAGAACGCTTTCTCCCTGACCCACCAGGGGAGTGCCTACCAATCCTCCCGGGACCACCCTGCCTGCCAGGTCCCTCTCAGCCCCTCATCTCCTCCCTTCTGCCTCCTGGGAGCCTGACCCGCAGGGTAAGTGGGAGTGTGCCTGTCCACGCCGTGACTCTAAGACCCTCCAGCCCATCACATCCAGGCCCATCATCTCAAACCTCCCAAGCTTGTAGGAGTGCTTAAGGCACATTTCAGGAAACTTGGGCTCCACCAAGTTCCACCCTTAGAAACCAAAATAATAGCTCTAAATATTTGCATCCCTCAGCATCAACAACACCTTTTTGAATACAGAAAATCTCCAGTCCTTTAAAAGTACTGTTTCCTAGAGCCCAAACAGTTTGTTCACTGATATGAGCATGGGGAGCCCTGGGTAGCCCTATGGTTCCAGCAAGGGAAAAAAATGCCAGGTCACAGGACCGGGCAGCAGGGAACTCTATGGGGACAACGGACCCTAACTAATAGCACAATTAGAAAAACACTCTTTCGTGTGTTGTAACCAATATACCACACTAATGCATGGTATTAATAACAGGGTGGTATTTGGGAAATTTGTTTTTTATGTATGACTTTTCTGTAAACCTACAAATTATCTAAAAACACAAAACAGAGTCTTTGGGCAGAGCTGTGGTGGTCGTGTCAAGGCAGCGGCCCCGCGCCCCCACTTCTACACCTGTGGAGCCCAACCTGCTCCTGAACTCCCTCCTTTCATCTCACAACCATGCCTAACAATTAGCACACCAATTCAAAGCTGCCCCTTAACAGATTCAAGAACAAGGGGAAAGGCAGCACAGAAATGGGTTGTGGCATAGAGACCTTAATTTGGAGCTGGGGAAAGATAAGAAGGATGACCAGATACTGAAACAGATAAATGCCAGCTCTCTTCCTTTCCCACTGTAGGAAAATCATAACAACCAGAGCACTGTAAACTGGCCTGTTGATGAAACTGTCAAAGGCATAAATAGCAACAATTTGGAAAGCCAGCTCCAAGCTACTCAAGCTGCCAAGAAACTGCTTTCTAGGGAAAATCAGCCCCCCACAGACAACACAGGCCAGGCTGGTTTGATCCTAAAATGCATGTCCTTTTTGAGCAGAACTGACTATGCTCCCATGCAGTCTGACCCTGCATGGGCACTCACTAACACCACTCCTGGAACAGCAGGACAGGCCAGCGTTATGGCGGATGGAGGTGCTACCCCAGGGCTCCCCATGCTCTTATCAGTGAACAAACTGTTTGGGCTCTAAGAAACAGTGCAGGTGGTGGCTCAACTTTCCAAGACTTGGTTATCAAATACACTGAGGTCGATCCTGTTGGCCCTACTTGCAGTTCTTGATATGTCATCTTCAGCAGGTGGTTACTTAAGTAATCTTACCTGAACACTTTCCAACCTTTGTGGGAACAAGAATCCTGCACCCCCATTATATGCTGTGGAGCAAATTCTTCCTACTTTAGTGTGCTTCCTGTATCAAGAGGACTCAGAAGTATCAGCAGACACCTGGTGGCCATTTCATAGCTCACTGATGGTCCAAATGAACGGACTGAAGGGGTCGTGGGAACTGGAGCTGTGTCCCCACTGGTGAAGACTCTAGGGGTTACTGAATTAACAACTGTGACTCCTGTACCAAGAGCCAAAGGAAGTGCTGTCACTGGGACAGATGAACAGACTCAGATTGTAACAGAGGTGGGAGCATGTGGTAGTTAGATTCAAGTGTCAGCTTGGCCAGGTGCAGGTGCCTAGTTCTACTGGGGTGGACATGAGCCAATGGCATGTGAACTTCATCTGTTGCTGATTACATCTGCAGTCAGCAAGGAGGCGTGCCTGCTGCAATGAATGATGTTTGATTTAATTGGCTGGTGCTTAAATGAGAGAGCGCAACATAGCACACAGCCCGAGCACATGACATCTTTCCCAACTTGCTGGGGTTACCAAAACTAATATTCAGAAGGAAGCTACATGGACAATGTCAAACATCACAGCTGGCCATCAGGACTAAATACAGCAAGCAGTGAATCATGGATTAGTCCCAGTTCTCATCAGCATTCTTTTTAAGGCATACTTTAAGACACAAAAGGAAGCCATGTAGGCTGTGACCAACTATATAAGCAGTAGAACAGCTGAACAGTTTGTATACGTCGTCCACTATGGTGTAATAGAACCACTGATGAACTTTTTAACTGTGAAACATCAAATTGTACTGGTTATTTTGGATGTCATTTCAAATATCCTTCAGGTTGCTGAGAAACTAGGTGAAACTGAGAAACTTAGTATAATGATTGAAGAATGTGGAGGCTTAGACAAAATTGAAGCTCTATAAAACCACAAAAATGGGTCTGTGTACAAGGTTTCATTAAGCATGACTGAGAAACGTTTCTCTGGAGAAGAAGTTCAGAATGTTGTGCAGAAACAACATCTGAAGGCTGTACCTTGCAAGTTTAGGAGGGTACTTGTTCCAGTTTGCTAGCTGCCGGAATGCAACACACCAGAGATGGACTGGCTTTTAATAAAGGGGAATTTATTTAGTTAAAAACATATAGTTCTTCAGAAGAAAGGCAGCTAACTTTCAAGTGAGGGTTTTTCTTACGTGGGAAGGCACAGGCAATCTCTGCTAGCCTTCTCTCCAGGCCTCTGGGTTCCAACAATTTTCCCGGGAGTGATTCCTTTCTGCATCTCCAAAGGCCTGGACTGATGTGCAAGTGCTGAGATGAGGTATGCTGAGCTACTTGGGCTGTGCTACCTGAAGCTCTCATTTAAGCGCCAATTAAATCAAACATCATTCGTTGCAGCAGACATGCCTCCTAGCCGACTGCAGATGTAATCAGCAACAGATGAGGTTCACATGCCATTGGCTCATGTCCACAGCAACAGATGTAGGTACCTTCACCTAGCCAAGTTGATAACTGAATCTAACTACCATAGTACTCCTGGGACTTTTAACTTTTAGGTTGTACAGCTGAACTATAGAGATGTTCGTATGCTATGTTTGGTGTAAGTCTTGTTTCTCTTTTTAGATTCGTTATATAGCACTTTTTATAACAAAACTGTACTTGAATAGTTCCAAACTGTACATGCTGTAGGAAGCCTCTCCTCTCAACGTGTTTCTAATTATCTATCTTGCAGTGTCCTGTAAATAAAGATTAAATTAAAAATATATATATGCAAAAAGAATGCCCCCGGGAATGATAAACTGAAAGAGCGACCTGGAAGGGCTACAGCATAGATAAAGTTGTCACCTAAGTGAGAAAGAAAAGCAGAGCAAACCAGCAGCACGAGACTGACTGACTTACTACACCAAACAGGAGGGAGACTGGAAGGTAGACAGCCAAGGGATTACAAAAGAGAAGGTGCACAGAGACAAATGGTGACAAGGCCTAAACTTACCACTGTCCAGGAAAGAGGGAACATCAGCCAAGCAGATCCAGGCTCCATGGGGGAAAGCATGCCAGCTATGCAGAGAACACCAGGCTGCCCTTGCCCAACACCATCAACTATTACATTCACTAACTCTCCTTTATTCTGAATTCTTGCTAAACAAGAAACCTCCTCATTCCCAAACAGGCCTACCCCACAATGACCACAGGGACCATGTCTGTGACTTCTCCTGGTACCTGAAGAGGACACTTCTGCTTATATGCTGCTCTTCCTGAAGTCTGACCACAGAGAAGGAATTCACAATCAAAGGTGTGAGTGTGCCTGCAGTGGCCTTGCAGTGATGGCTGCACTGTTCACTGGAGGGTGGGAAACTGGTATCCTCTGTCTGTCCTCAGTCTCACTTGTATTTGGTAGCATGACTCAGTTTTCACAACCTCATCACCTCAGGCCACTGACAAAAGCAAATTTCTGGGCTTACAGTGAGGAGGGTCAGACAGCTGGGGCACATCAGAAGGAAGCTAATAGTAACATGTAGTGATTATGTGAAGTTTTTTTTCCCTAAATAAAGACTATGTGCATTCTGGTGTGCTTCCTAGAGTGGAAGAGAAGGAACAAAGTTTTCACTTAGAACTCCACAAGGTGCAGTTCCCTTTAGAGTCGCCCTGGTCTCACCTCGAGGAACTTCATGTTGAAAAAATCACTGTCTTCTACATCTATTTGACTTCCAGCTTTCCTCATTTAGCAGATCACCTGAGCTGAGTATAAATACATTAACAGCCTCATCTACCCCACGATACTTTAATTAAGTTGCTCCTATGGGCAATTAAAAAGAACAAGAGCACAGCCAAAAAGTAAAATGGCCATAACTAGTAATCAAAAGTAAACAACACACAGACCTACGTTCAAAGGGGAAATCTAAAATGTTATTCCAAGCTTTGTGTCCCAAATAGCATAGCGATTTAAAGACAGCCTCTGGAGTCAAACGAATCTTGGTTCCGCTGATAATTAGCTGTAAGCTCTTGAGAGGATTTCTTTATGACTCTTAGCCCCTTTCCTTATCAGTAAAACATTGAGAAAATTGTACAAGATTATGGCTAGGATTAAGGCAGTAAGGCACTGGATCTTTCCCAGGTCTTCAATAAATGGCAGCAATAATAATTTTCACTATTTTTTCTCCAATTGCAGCTTGTCAAAACTAACAGACTGAAAGTAGTCTCCCTTGACATAGAAACTAGCTAAAACAAAATAAAAAAAAAAAACAAGTATTTTTTAATTTAAGATATGTCAGATAAAAAAGTTAAAACATCTATTTCCCTTTCTTGTCTTTGAAGGTAGACTGTAGTTGAAAGCTATCACCTGAGTAAAGGGTTATGTTTGAAATACTGAAGGGACAGTTTTAAATGGGAATCACTTGTAAAAACGGCTTATGATATCCTAACGGCTTCAATCACACTGACAACGAAAGCCAAACTTCCTACCATAAAAAAAACTAGAAGCCTTTTTTTCAGTCTGGCGCTGGGCCGTACCCGCTTCCCAGCCCTCAGCACTCTCCTCCCGCGCTGCCGCACGGGTGCCACGAGCCTCCCCGCACGACCTCAAGCAGCTGACCCAGCGCAGTCACCGTCCGACCGTCTTCCTGCGCTTCCCTCCCCTGGAACGTGAGCTCCCGACAGGCAGCGCCCCTGACACAGCCCCCGGCGCTCAGTGACCAGCTGCGGGTGGAGGTCCGGCTGCCCACCTGACTCACGCGCAGCCACAGCGCCGGGCCCACTCCCCGGCAAGCAGCCCTCGGCGCCGGGGAGGCCAACGGGAAGCTCGCGGACAGCGCTCCGCCCTGCCCACGCCAGCCAGCCGGCGCCACGTCGCGCCCCCTGGGCCCACAGAACCTCTGTGCGAGGTGAGGCTGCCACGCGCGTTTCGGGGCGGCCCCGACACATCCGAGTACAGCACGCGGCGCCCACGGGTGCCCAGTGTGACGAGCCGATGAGGGGCTGGCCCGGGCCCGGCCCTGGGGAAGGGGACCCGGCCCTGGGGAAGGGGATCCGGCCTCGCCCCGCCTCGCGCGCCCGGCGCCCAGACGCCCAGCAGCCCTGGCCGCCCGGGCCCGACCCCCGCGGGTCCCACGCCGGCCCGACCCTCACCCGGTGCTGCGGCAGGCGCGGCGGCGGCCCCGGCGGCGGCAGGAGGAGACGTGGCCGCGCGAGGGGCGGGGCGCGTGCACCCGTCTCGGGCCCCCCGGAAACACGAGGGGCGCGCCGCCTTCGTTCCGGGAGCGAGACTGTCCTCTCCCGCTCGCCGGCAAGCACACTCGGACGGGAACGCCCTGGCCGGAGTCGGGGTGTAGCGCACCCGGGACTGGCACGGGACTGGCACGGGACGGAATTCATTCAGTGGACCTGAGTCTGCAGCGCCTCCCTGGCAGAAACACATCTCTTGGCAGGTAGGCGACCAAATGAGCTTCCGGCGGAAATGGCTAGGCCGGGCCCTGCTCCGCCTGCCGCCCGGTTGTGGGCGTGGCCACATCGCCCCGCCCCCGCTAGTGGGCGCGGCCCGTAGGCGCGACAGAAAAGGAGACTAGGGCCGGGGCCGGGCCGGGCCGGGGCGGGGCTGGGGCTCGGCGGCTTACTTCCCCAGGGCCGTTACCCACAGGGCCGGCTCCCCACAGCAAACGTCTCGCCCAGCCGACGACGAAAGTGCCGGTTCAAAAGTGGCCTGTGCTTTGGGCACTGTATTGCTTTAGCTTTTAAAAAAATAAAAAATTAGCATTTTGGCCCAGGTTGTGCGGTTTGAGAGGAGGAGCCCTCGCGCCTGCTCCATGCCGCACCCGGGTGACCAGGCCGCGTCTCCCAGTCCGTGCGCACAGCGTCCCTCTCTCCTTTCGTTCAGGTTTTCCTTTAGTTCTTTCATCAGCATTTCATAATTCTCAGCATTCCTTTCCTGTATGTGTTTTGTTAAATTTCTACCAAAGCATTTCATTTTCTTTGGAGCAATTGTAAATGTGTTGTTTTTAATTTTGGCTCCCCCTTGTCCGTTGTTAGTATTTATAAGTGTGGCTGGATTAGATGTGTTGGCCTTGTGTCCTGAGACCTTCTGAACTCACTTAGTAATTCTAAGATTTTCTGTCGGTTTTTTGGGGTTTTCTCCAATGAGTATCATGTCATCTGCAAATACAAAAACTAAGTGAAAATGATTATGGACTTGTATGTACATTAAACATTATATGTAAAATGTTAAGCCATAAAACTTGGCTTTGTGAACAGTTCTTAGGCATGACACCAAAAACACAACACATAAAAGAAAAAAATTTGATAAACTAGACTTAAAATGAAAAAGTTCAGAAAAAGCCTCTGTTAAGATAATGAGAAACGAGTTACTGACTGAGAAAATATTTGCAAAGCACAAATTTGATTGAAGGACTCGCACACAGAATATATAAAGAACCCTCAAAACAGTGAAAACAGAAAATGGCAAAAAGATACTTCATCAAAAGAATATATGGATGACGTAAACCTTGAGAAGTTGTTCAACATCAGTAGCCATTAGTGAGATGCAAATGAAGACCCCATGGAGCCATGCCTCCCACCCACCAGATGAGCGCAACTAAAAAAAGGAAGGACTGGACGGCTGCCGTGGCTCAGCAGGCAGAGCTCCGACCTGCTGTGCTAGAGGTCTGGAGTTGGACCTGCTGTGCTAGAGGTCTGGAGTTCGATCCCTGATGCCTCCTGCCCATATGCAAATTTAAAAAAAAAAAAAAGGGAAGGACTAGTGTCAAGGGCTGGGCGGTTCCTTGGCTCAGGACCCTGACCTCCACCTTCCCCGTGCATCAGCCTGACCCCCAGCTCTCTTTGGGGCCTGTGGCCATCGTGCCTCCCCCTAAGGGCTCTTGACTTACACTGGGGATCGCCAGTGCAGGAGCTCCTCCCTGTCTTAAATTCCTGTCCAGCACAAAGGCAACCCATGCCCAGGGTCTGGTGTTTGGGGGCCGGAGGTCCAGAAGACCGCAGGGTGGTAGTGGATGTAGGGCGCGGCATCTAAATAAAACCCAAACCCGACTTTTGTAAAACCCTGTGGAACAAGCACATGATGAATGGTTGTAACTCCTGGTCTGATTAATAGTCGACGTTTCTTTCCACGTCACTCATTCAAAAGACATGAGCTACTTGCTGACTACTATGCCGTGCGTGTTAGGCACAAAGATAAAGACGTGGTCCACTAGAAAGACAGATGACAGATGATAGATCAAGAGGACAGACAGATCTAGACAGATGATAGAGATCTAGAAAGATGACTGACAGAGATGACAGGTATAGATAATGACAGGTAGAGATGTAGAGATCTCGACAGACGATAGAGTGGCAGGTGTGGATTAGATGGAGATAGATGGTAGATCAACAGAAGTTATATAGATGATAGACAGGTACGTGATGGAAAGGATAGATGGCTAGTATGTAAAGAAATGTGGCAAAATGTTAAAAGGGTAGGTCTCGGGCGGCTGCCGTGGCTCAGCAGGCAGAGCTCTGACCTGCCGTGCTGGAGGTCTGGAGTTCGATCCCTGGTGCCTCCTGCCTATATGCAAATTAAAAAAAAAAAAAAAAAGGTGGGTCTGGCCATCTGTGAGGGGTACAGTGCAGTGGGCTGTGTGGGTTTTATATTATGTTTGCAACTGTCCTGTACGTTTGTTTCAAAATAAAAAGCTTAAAATATAAAAAATTTTAAAAAAAAAGAAAAGGGAGAGAGACAGGGTCCAGGCTCATAGCCTTGGGAAGGAGACATAAACCAGACACGTGAAGGTGCGCCCAGCTGAGAGGGGACACCAAGGAAGGAGCTGCCGACAGAGCCCAGGGTAGGTGGGAGACACTCAGTGCCAGTCCTCAAGCAGCCCAGGGTGGAGCTGGGTGTGCACAGGCGTGAGGGGCGCATCCCAGCTCTATGACTTATTTGCTTGTTTTTATTTGAAGGGCAGAGACAAGCAGTAAGCCAGTATGGACTTCCATATTGATAGGTGCCAGGAAGGGGACAGACGGGGCGGGGTGAGCCCATGAGGGAGCTGGAGCTAGCCCTGGGGCGGGCAGTGCGGGGCGTGGGCCAGAGGGGACAGGTCGAGCTCTGCGGCTGGGCCGGGGGTAGGGGCCCGGGGTGGGGGGTGCGGGCCCAGGAGTAGGGTTCTGGGCCAGAGTCCTGGGGGCGCGGGCGGGGGGCAGGGTTCCAGGCTGGGGTCCGGAGCCAGTGGGTCAGACCTGGGGACCAGACACATCACTCAAATGTGGTGGTTTAAAACAAAGACTGATTATTGCTTGCGGCTTCCTAGCGGCTGGCCGAGTGGGCTGCGACGACTGCCTAAGACGACCTCTCCACAAGAAAACAAAAGCAAGATGGACGACCCTGATGTGTAGCGGTCAGCAGTTCCTGGGGCCAGCATCCCCTTGGGCTGGCCCCCTGGCCACCGCGCCTGCAGCAGCTCGGATCCAGGTGCGCACGCAGCTGTAGGCACTGGCTGCCCAGCAGGCCCCTGACCCCCAAGGGGCCGCATGACCCTGAGCCCCAAGCACAGCCTGCTACAGCCACGGGGCAGGGATTTCATTATAACTGCCATGGCAACGGAAGGGATATGACCCAATTGTTAATTTAATTGTAGTTTTTCCTTATTGTGGTAAAAGACACATAACATTTGCCATTTTTAGTTTGTAAGGGTAAAGCTCAGTGGCATAAGCACATTCACAATGTCATGTCTGTTTCCAGAACCTTTTCAGCATCACAAACCAACGGTGACCCACGAAGCAGTAGCCCCTGCCCCACCTCCGGGCCTGGGAACCCCCGACTTTCCATGTGACTTGCCACCCTAGACGGCCAGCCTAAGAGGGGCCATGCTCACCTTCTGGCGTCTGGCTCGCTTCACTCAGCATACATTTCCAAGACCAATTATGTTGTAGCCTGTATCAAGACCCATTCCTTTTTATGGCTAAATAGTATGTTGTGGCATCCTCTTCCTGGCAGCTCTCAGTTCTTCTGCCTGGCAATTACTACTAGCAAGATGTCTTCAGGAACTGCCAAAATTGGGCCCCTGCCCCCAGCTTCAAAGCCACAGCTGTTATGCCAGCTGGCCAGTTCCAAGACAACGGTGTCTGCCAACAAAGGGAAATAGACTGTACGTTTCTAATACCCTCCTGACTTGACTTCGTGCGCCCCGTGGAAATCATTGCTTTCAGGATGATCCAGACAGGCCAGAAGAATTTGAGAAACTCAACTGACAGGTGACTCGTGCTTCCATGGGTTCTCCCTTCTGGCATCTGGCAGGAGGACTGGGGCCCACCAACATTCTGTTGGTATCCGTTCCCAAGCGTGCCCAAGCTCAGGGTGAAGGGATCTTAACGGCAGACAAAGGAATCCCATATGGGGCCTCACTGACAGCTGTGAAGGCCCCTGTGTTGGTCGCTCTGAGGATGAGACTTGGAGACTAGTCCAGGCCTTCCAGCTCATGGACAAACATGGGGAAGTGTGCCTGGCTGCCTGGAAGCCTGACATCCAGTAAAGAATATTTCTCCAAGCAAAAGTGAGCACTGGCTAAGACTCATCACTCCCAGAGAACTTTTTTTTATTGCTCAGATGTGGCCTCTCTCTCTAAGCCCAACTCTGCAAGTGAATCCATTGCCCTCCCCAGTACGTGGGACAGGACATCCAGGTGTGTGAGTCTCCCTGGCAGCGTGGGAGATGACTTCCAGGGATGAATCTGGTCCTGGCACCATAGGATCAACAATGCCATCCTGACCAAAAGGAGGAAAAGAAGCCTAACCAATAAAGTATTAGTGGCTGAGAGAGTTCAAATAGAGTCGAGAGGCTAGAGTTTACTCTTATGCAAGCTCCATTTAGACTTTGCTACCCCATGGTAACTTGCCAAACCCCAAACAAAACCATTCTCAACTGAGAACACCCAGGGCTCTCTCTGAGCTCCCTCTAAAGTTTCACACACTATGTTTACTTTGCAGAAACCTACAACCTCTCCTGACCTTCATTCTTGAAGGATAATTTTGCTGGATATAGAATTCAGCTTGGCAGGGTTTTTTTTTTCCCCCTCTCAGGACTTTAAATGTGTCACCCTAGTATGTTCTTACTTTCATGGTTTCCCATGAGAAGTCAGCTGTTACCCTTAATGAGGACACTTATATGTGATGAGCCTCTTCTCCTTTACTGTTTTTTAAAATTAGCTTTTAAAAATGTTGACTGCAGTACATCTCAGCATAGACCTCTTTTTCAATGAGATTTTTGGATGGTGTGTCTTAATTTGCTAGCTGCACATTCTAGCTGCCAGAACGCGATATACCAGAACTGGAAGAGCTTTTAAAAAGAGAAATTTAATATGTTACAAATTTACAGTTCTAAGCCTATGAAAATGCCCAAATTAAGGGAAAAAGGCACTAACAAGAGTTTGCCTTTACTCAAGAAAGGCAGATGCCATCTGTGCGAGCTCTGTCAGCTGAGAAGGCATGTAGCTGGCATGTGCTGGTCCCTTGCTCCAGGGCTCTGTTGCTCTCAGTCTCTGCTCCTGTTGGGGTTCCTCACTTGGCTTCTCCAGGCCTGGCTTTCATCTCTTGGCTTCCCTTGGCTCTCCGCAGGTTCTGGCTTGCTTCACATCTCATAGCCACATCTCTGCTGTGAAGTTTCTGTTGGCTCTGAGACTTACGTCGTTTCTCTAGGCTATGTTGTTTCTGTCATTTCTGACTCTCTCCAAAATTTTCCTCCTTTAAAGGATTCCAGTAAACTAATCAAGATCCACCTGCAATGGGCGGAGTCACATCTCCATCTAATAATCAAAGTTTACATCCACAATTGGGTGTGCCAAATCTCCATGGATGTAATCTAATCAGAATATTCCAATCTGTATTATTAAATCAGAATTAAAAGAAACAGCTGCCTCCAGAATATGGAATCAGGATTAAAACATGGCTTTTCTGGGGTACATAATACTTTCAAACTGGCACAGTGTGTTAGTTTGCAAGCTGCTGCAATGTGATATACCAGAACTAAAACGGGTTTTAACTTACAAGTTTACAGTTCTAAGCCTATAAATATATCCAAACTAAGGTCTCCAGGGAAAGATAACTTAATTCAAGAAAAGCCAATGGATCACGAACAGCTCTGTCAGTTCGGAAGTCATGTGCCTGGCATCTGCTGGTCCCTTGCTCCTGGGCTCTGTTGTTTTCAGCCTCTGTTCCTGTGGGGGTTCCTAAGTTTGTTTATCTGGGACTGACCCATGCCTTGGCTTCCATTGGCTCTCTCCAGGTTCTGGCTTACATAACATCTCATGGGAAGGCACACAGCAATGTCTGCTGGGCTCTAAGCATCTCCAAACATCTGTGTCTCTGTTCTCCAAGTGTTGGCATGTGCGTCAGCTCTGCTCTGAAGTTTATGTTGGCTCTGTTATTTCTGGCTCTCTCCAAAATGTTTCCCCTTTTAAAAGATTCCAATAAACTAATCAAGACCCACCTGGAATGGGTGGAGTCACATCTCCATCTAATCAAAAGTTCACACCCGCAATTGGGCACACCACATCCTCATAGGTATAATCCAATCAAAACTTTCCGCCCTGCAGTATTGAATCAGGATTAAAAGAAACAGCTGCCTCCTCAAGATTGATTCAGGATTAAAACATGGCTTTTCTGGGGTACATAATGTTTTTAAACTGGCACAGATGGATATATCAAACTTGGTAAATTTGAGGCCATTATCTCTTCAAATATTATTTTTGCCCCTTTCTCTTTCTTCTGGGTCCTGTGATGCACATACAGTATACCTGATGGTGTTCCTCTGGCCCCTCAGGCTCTCCTTTTCTTCATTCTTTCTTCCTTCTGCTCCTCACACTAGATAATTTCAGTTGCTTTGTCTTCAAGTTCACTGGTCCTTTCTTCTTCCTGCTCAAATCTACTGTTGAATCCGCTCTGAGTTTTTCCTGTCCTTTAATGTAATTTGCAACTCCAGAATTTTCTTAAATATTTTTTATTGTGAAATACAACATGCAGAAAAGTGATGTTTCAATGTACAGTTTAACAAGTAGTTATAGAGCAAGTTTCAAAGTATAGTAGGCATAACATTTCCACAATTTCAGGTATTTCCATCTGTTTATTCTAATACACTAGAATCTAAAAAGAAATGTTTATATAATGATTCAGTAGTCATAATCATTTGTTAAATCCTAACTTCTGTGTTGAAACCCCTTCCTCTCATTTGATCATTCTCTCAACCTTCAGGGATATTTGGGCAATGACCATTCTAACTTCTTCATGCTGAAAAGTGGTACTGACATTATGAGGTAGGGGAATGCAACTGGTTGATGTTCTGGGAGACACTGGTACCTCTAAGGTTCAGGGCTTATCTGGCATAGGTACAATCTGGAGGTTTTAAGTTTCTGAATAATATTCTGAAATAAACTTAATAAGTAAAACTTTTACAGTGTCTTAGATGGAGCCCTGTGTTCTTTAGGGTTCTCAGGAATACCATTGTTTGGGCCGTGACATACTGCACAATTAGCAATATGTGGCTGAAGTTTGCATAAGAGTAGCCTCCAGGATAGCCTCTCAACTCTATTTGAACTCTCTTGGCCACTGAAACTTAATTTTTTTAATGTACCGTTTCCCCCTTTTGGGCAGAAGACACTGTTGATCCCATGATGCCAGCAGCAGGCATCATGTCCTGGGATGTTGAATGATGAACCAGGACCATCATGGTCCATCATGCCACACTGCCAGCGAGACAACACTGAAAGTCACGTCCCACGTAGAGGGGAGGACGATGATTTATGTGCAAAGTGTGGCTTAGAGAGAGAGCCCACAACTGAATAACAAAAGACATTCTCTGGAGGTGACTCTTAGGTGTTGTATGAGTTTGTTAAGCTGTTGGAATGCAATATATCAGAAATTGAATGGTTTTTATAAAGGGAATTTAGGAAATCACAAGGTTATAGTTCTAAGGCCGAGAATATGTACAACTTAAGGCACCAACAAGAGTTAACCTTCACTCAAGAAAGGCTGATGCCACCCGGAACAGCTCTGTCAGCTGAGAAGGCATGTGGCTGGCATCTGCTGGTGCCATTGCTCCTGGGCTCCACTGCCTTCAGCCTCTGCTCCTGCGGGATTCCTCATTTACTTCCCCAGGGCTGGCGTTCATCTCTTGGCTTCCCTTGGCTCTCTCCAGGTTCTGGCTTACTTAACATCTCACGGGAAGTCACATGGCAACATCTGCTGGGCTCTCTCTGTTGGTGCTGCAAGAAGTCCAAACATCTGTGTCTCTGTCAGCTCTGAAGCAACTATTCCCCAAGTAGCTGCATCTCTAAGTGTCTCTGCCTTTCCCCAAAATGTTTCCCCTTTTAAAGGACTCCAGTAAACTAATCAAGGCCAACCTCGAATGGGTGGGTCACATCTCCCATCTAATCAAATGGTCACACCCACAAATGGGCATGTCACATCTCCGTAGAGTTCATCAAATCAAGTCTCACCCTTTGATATTGATTCAGGATTAAAAGAGATGGCTGCCCCCACAAGATTGGCTCAGGAAAAATACATGGCTTTTCTGGGGTAATAACAGTTCAGACTGACACAGGCATGTTTATGAGTAGGCTGAGCTTCACCACTACAGAAATAAGTTTCATAAGGGCCAGCCTCATTACACTGGGAGTCCTAATGCCTGAGGGAGTATTAGGAATTCCCCAGGTGGGGAAGGTTAGTTGTTCCATATTCTTTTCTCCAGTCCCTCAAAGGATTTGCAAGTACTTTTTAATTATCTGCCCTAAACACTCTAGAATGTATCATGGTATTGCATTAAACTATATAGAATCATCAGATCTCATTCCCTATTCAAAATAAATAGTTTTGGTTATTTATTGGTTTATTATTATTTTGGTTATTTATTTGGTTATTATGATGAAGAAATAAATGGTTTCTTCAATGTCTGGACCTCCTCAGAGAAAGTGTCCATCAAATCCTACTTTCTACATAAATGGGCCATACCTTCCTTTTTCTCTGTATGTTTTATTTATTTATTTGAAAACAGGACATTCTGAATATTTTAATGAGTTAATTCTCGAAATGTGATTCTCTCACACCTCAGGGACTACTAAATTTTTGCTTGATGAGGGAAACAGCCATCTGTTTGTGCTTTTTACGAATTTTTCCAAAGTGTGTATCTCTTGTGTGTGGTGACTGCAGCTTCTGTTCCATCACCTCTGCAGTCAGCCGGTAGCCTGACTGGCTACAAGAAGGGGAAACCAGCGTTCTCTCCCTTTTATCTTCTGGTACGTGCTGCTGGGGGAGCCACTACAGCCCGAAGCTGAGACCAAAAAAGGGGTTTGTGCGAATCCCCTAGGGAGCCAGCCGGCCAGCGGAGAGAGACAGCCCATTTTGGAGACAAAGTCTGTGCTGCCCAGCCCAGTGCCAGCCAGCCACTCCAGAATGCAAGGCAGTGCCCCCACTTCTGTAAGGAGGGACAGAGCTCAGCAGCCTCTCTTCTCACCAAGCGCTCCCTGGTCCCTATGAGTGTCTGAACAGTATTCAGAGTCCCACAATAACTGATTACACTACTCGTTCCAGCTCAAATGTTGCTTCTGTGGAGGGACCAGTGGCTAGTGCTTTGTGCTCCATGTCTGCTCTCACTCCCAGTTTGGTTTAAAAGATCCCTTCTCTATACATGGCCTTTCCCACCAACCCACTCACACCCGGGCCCGAGAGCAACAAGGCAGAGTGGGCCACATTTCCAAATGGATTAACTGCGACCACACTGGGCCAGCTCTCTCCAGGATGCCACTCACTAGCGGGTACTAACCCTGGGCAGTCCAGCGGTAGATTGGGCTGCTTCCTCTCACCAGCACAAGGGTGAGATCAAACTTTCACATGAGGCTTAGGTCTTGACTGCACTTTGGTGGTCTCCAACCTGTGGCCCAGCAGCCACTCCTTTGGTAACACTTCCTTCCCTTGGCCAGGAGCTGCTCTGGGCCAACCTGCCTGTGGAGGACCCAGGGCCCCAGAAGGAGGAGTGTGGCCTGGGCCGCAGGTGGATCAGTGCTTCTCTTTGAACCCTGGAGGAAGAGGCCTGCCCTTTCTCTTCTGTCTGGATTAGAACCAGATGTCTAGGAAGCTGGCACCCATCCTGGCATCCTAAAGTGGGCCAAAACGGGGACATTGAAGGGACAGGAGAGAAGTCCTAGTGAGTCTCAGGTTCCCACATAAAAGCCACACTTGCAGTAAGATCCACTCTGAACTTTCTAGGTCCAGTGCATCCATTTTTTGGTTTTCTTTCAGAGAGAATTTTAGTCTACTATTGCCAGGTTCCTAGTGGTATGAGCAGGGAACATCTTAACCCAATTTCAGAACCTGACATTTTCTGGGCCACTTAACTAAGCCAGGCATTGGCTGTACCAAGGCTGGTCCGCTTTGAGCTCACTTTACTCCTAGGGTGTGAAGGTCTGGGCGTCTCCAGTGCCCCCGCCAACAGCACAGGTTCCAGCTTGTGGAGAACAGCCATGGCCAGTGGCCAACCTGCCACTCTCTGGGCTGCCTCAGGTCCACCCGACAAGTGCAAGCCTGGTAGCTGTGAGGCATGGAGGGGGACTTAGAAACCTTCCCAAGTGGCATTTTTAGTCATCTTTAGTAGGAGGTTGGTCCAAGTTACCTAGTCCTTTTGGTTTTTTGCTTAAATCAAGTTGCTTGGGCCTCCAGGTTGCAGTCAGGAGTCCTGCAGAGGCCAAGCAAAAACTGCCTGAGAGCCTGCCTAGGGACTCAGCCAGGGTCTCCCTTCTGGCTTGGAGCAGATTCCCTCAAGACAGGAAGAGGTAGCTCAGACAGAAGCTAGCAGGTCCTTGAGTGATCTGAGAAGGATGTGTGCAAGGCCGAGCCCCAGGCTCTGGCAGGATCACTGTGAAGAGGTGGGAGGACAGGCAGGTCCTGGTCAGGGTGGATGTGCAGAGCTGGCGTTAAGGAAGCAGAGACACGCATCTCCTGTGGCCTTGGGTGAGAGTGTCGGGGAGCCAGGCCTGTGCCCCTCAACACCCACGGCGGGGGACCTGGACACCTGCAGTGGGAAGACAGAGGTGCACCACGGAGACCCATGCAGGTTCTCCTGCTTATCTCTGGGTGGGGAGAGGGGGTGCCAAGGAATAGGGTGACAGAAAATCCTGAAAGCAGGGCAAGTCCATCCTGACCCCTCGACGGCACAAATGCCTCATCACAACGTGCGCCCATGCCCGCAGCTTTCGAAGGCCTGCCTCAGGGGGCTAGAGCTGCTGCACTCCCACCCTGCAAACATGGCTCACCTGCTGGTGGGACTGGGACACAGCAAGAACGTTCACCTGGGAGTGCCCGTGGTCACACAAGGGTCGCACAAGCTTTCCGTCCCTCCAGACACATCAAATATAATGCAGGGAAAGCTGAACGTCCAGTTTAAACTCAGACATTAGAAAAGCTGATGTGTCCTTCAAGGCGCTCAACTTCTCTTTTGTTTTGGTGGGGAGGGGGAGTGAGGGAAGGGGGCATCCGCCCATCCCTAAGGTGCAGCGAGGAGTCACGGCCCAGCCCCAGCCCACTGCTGAGCTGCTGCTCCACAGAGCACGGAACTGTGGCTTCAATACCAGACAGACGGCCTCAACACTGGACAGACGGCAGACTGGACCCCTCCCCGGGGCTGGCAGCGCGGCAACAGCACCTGGTTTTGTGGCACACCTGGATCTCGCCCCCATCTCACCTCCCCAGGTCAGTTACAGCTGGAGAGCCACTCACCCAACATGGCCAATCGGATCACAGAACTGCCAGGTTTATTAGCTACTAGAGTAAACAGTATAGCAAATAACGAGCAAAACCTGCACAGATGAGGTGTAGCCCGTCTCTGCGTGTGACAGCAACTCACCAGGCTGGCCGTGGTTTTCAGCACAAGAAGCTCCAGACACTATAAGAACCAAACAGGAAGCGGAGAGAAACAAACAACTTGTTTACTAAAAGTAGGAAAAAAGAGCTTTTTCCCCACAAATACGGGGTGCTGCTTCTCAGAGTTTATATCAAGAGCAAGATAACAGTTGAAAATCATATTCCTGAGAAGAAGCAAAAGAGTTACAAGTTTGTGAACAAATGTTAACAGGTGAGTGCAATAAAAGATAAAAAATGATTTTTTTTTTAATATACAAAAAGCAAAATTTCAAGTATTCTTCCAGATGAAATGGAATCCTGAAGCAGAAGGCAGGGGAAAGGCGAGCACACGAGAAAGTGGAGCGCCCGCCCTGCAGCAGCTGGAACCGGCTCCACGGCCTCTCTTCCTGAGCTCCTGGGACCCCAGCAGAAAGGAGCTGCTCTGACAGACAGACAGACGGGTGGCCATGAGCCCCAGGGAAAGGCTGGGGCCGGCGCAGGGAGGAACTGCCTCTGATGAACCCCTGCTCAAATGCTGCAGTTACTGGGAAGCAGGGAAGGAACAAAGGGGTGAAGTGACCCAAAACAGAGGGGCTCTGGCTCGGCTCCGCGGCAATGTGTTGGGTCAAGACCCCAGTGACCAGCAGAGGAGACCTGAGGCCAGCAGTGCCTGGCTTTCTGTCTCAATTCCCTGCTTGGCCGAAGGCAGGGCCACGTGACAACGAGTGAGAGAGACTACACACTGATCCAAGAAGGAACTGCGCTAACTCAATACTGGGTGCTCTTAAGTTAGCAGTTTGGGACATTTTATGGTCTTTTCTTTAATAGATAGAAACATACGTTTATTCTTTCATATTATCCCAAATTTTAGTCAACTCGTAAATTATAAATTATATTTTTTTGCGCTACAGTTTGTGATATTTAAATCTTATTAGAAGTTAAGCACCGAGCCTATTAAAATAAAAAATATATAAAACGCTGTGGTTCTCCCTACAGCAGAATATTCTGTACAACCTCTTGGCTGTAAACATTTGCCCCCTTCTCCTTACACAACAAAAGGCTTCTGCCAAACTTTCTTTTCCTCCCACGGAACTTTTCTTGAAAGGAGATTTGTTTTAACCACAGTTGAGGAACAGGTGAAAGAGGAGACCTGCACCCCAGCGGTCTCGACAGGGTCATCTGCTTCTCCGATGGGAAGCACCATCTCCTTCCAGGATGATTGAGGGTGCTACAGTGGGTCCTCCGGTCCAGGACAGACCCAGAGAGGCTCAGAGCCCTCAGGATGAGCTCAGCTAGGAAGACGCACTGTGGGCCATGCAGGGGCCAGGCAGGGATCCACGCAGGAATCCAGGCGGGGCTCCAGGCAGGGACCTGCACAACGATCCGTGCAGGGCTCCAGGGATCTGTGCAGGGCTCGATGCAGGGATCCAGGCCCATGGAAAGCCTCACTCAGAGGGTAAAGCTCAACAAAAGGAAAATGTCACCCCAGAGTCCCTTGAGGAAGGAACTCTCAAAATGCTCTTAGAATGTCAGTATTCAGTATTCATGCTTTTGAAAAACTTTCACCATTTAATCTTCAATACTCTAAAACCATTTCAGTGCTCCAGCTGATATTTAGTTCTTGAACCTTGTTTGTTCACAAATATGATTGAATTTCCTGCAAGAAGAAAATGGTCAAATTACATTAAAAAAGCATCAGACAATTATTCAAACACACAAAGTTTTGAGACCACACACTGGAAGACCCACTTGAGAAATAAATTGTGCGTGTGTGAAATCTCACAACAGTGTATTTTTAATAACAAAAGACTAATTCCCAAAGGTATAAAACGGAAGTCAAAGCAGCATTCCAGGTAATTTTTTTAGTGACGGGATTCAGAGCCGACCTCAGAGCAGTCGAGAGCGGTAGGTCACTGTGACACGACGCAAAGTGGACATGGCCGACTGGGGACAGGGGACAGGGAAGCCGTCCCTTCCTCTCCATTAATCATGCAGAAAAGGAGGAAAAAATGGGTATGTCTTTGCTCCTCTTTCTTTATATTTATACGAAGAAAGGTTAGTCACTTAGTAGGGGAAAAATAGCCTCTTCCACAGGCTTTTTTTTCCCCATGGGCAGGCACCAGGAATTGAAGCCGGGTCTCCAGCATGGCAGGTGAGAACTCTGTCTGCTGAGCCACCGTGGCCTGCCCTTCCACAGACTTTTTATGTCCAAATACAAAGTTAGTTCGCCCCACGCTGAATTTAGAGGGGACATTTCCTATTTGTTGCTCACCACGGTGCTTGAATTGAGGGTGCTCTCTCAACTACTTTATTTCGAACCCCAAATTACTGTCTGGGGATTACATGTCAGCCTGAAACAACACAGGAGTCTGGTCTATTTACAGCGATCACATCGCCGATTTGAAAACAGAGGTAAAGAAATGATTCCCAGATGTGGAGCTCGTGGCCCAGCGAAGAGGACAGTGTCCACAAGCCTGCAAAAGCACACAGTGAAGCTCCACGGGGGTCAGTCAGAGCCGCCACCATGCCTGCCCACAGTACCGAACAAACCCAGCCACCTCGTCACCAGTGACCATGGGCAGCGGCTTAGGAAGCGCACGAGTGGGAATGCAGGGCTGCCCAGGAGGCTG
Organism: Myrmecophaga tridactyla; assembly: GCA_004026745.1. Taxonomy (NCBI): domain Eukaryota; kingdom Metazoa; phylum Chordata; class Mammalia; order Pilosa; family Myrmecophagidae; genus Myrmecophaga; species Myrmecophaga tridactyla. The sequence goes on from PVIY010013022.1 coordinate 29,113, forward strand.
GGAATGTGACTCCACGAAGAAGACACAGAGGCTGAAGACAGATCAACCTTCACACAAACACACAGTGCGACGTGAGGCCACAGAGGAGGAGCAGCATTTGTACACCCAGATGCCATTTAAAGAATATGTGACTTTCCAAGGAAATTGCTCGCTATTCCAGGCACATCCCTATAAGCTGAGATATCAATTTAGCCAAAAGCCTTCCCAAAAGTGCTCCTGCTGTGAGCGAGAGTGAGATGTGTGGCCAGAAGCCCGCCTTCCAGGCGTCCCTCCCTTCCCTGCACACGCCTGCGGGCGCGACGACTCACATGGCGTGGTGGGCTTTCACCTGAGTCCGGCAGTTGCGACCCCAGTAACAGTCAGGACGGGACGCGACAGCCACTAAAAGGGGAGAGAGAGCCGGTTACGCCATCATACACGGACACCAGTCACAACAAGACTCACTTCGTTTAAGTGCAGAACCAAAGAGAGAGACAAAGAGCATTTTGTCAAACTCCATAGTGAGTTTCCTTAAACTGTCCTGAGATATTAGGAAAAGAAAAAAAAGCACAAAATCCAGTTCAGGAAGTGAATTGCTCCTGCTGCCTGCAGCACAGCTGTGTTTCAGAAAACCACAGTGCTGTGGTGGGCAACGGCAAATGTTTCCGGCTCCTTAGAGCAACGCCAGATGACTGTCACACAAACAGGGCAGCCCTCATGCAAGCTGGGCGCCCAGGGGGCAGCGGGATTTCTCCCTGGCCACGCACGCTTCTGCTGAGCCCACACAGCAGAGGCCCAAAGGAAGGTGCCGCGCAGGCAGCACGGGAGCCCCGTGAGCGTGGGTCCCTCACCTGGCAGGGCAGAGGCGGGAAGGCTCTGCCGGTACTGGTAGGCCAGCTCCCGGAAGCTGCGCAGGCCACAGCAGTAGCACAGCACGGTGTCTCCGGCGACCCGGCGGTCTGGAGGGAGAAAGGCAGCCGTCAAGCAGTGCAGCCTCCACGTGAGCAGGAAAAGGGCACTGCCCACACGGGGTGTCTGCACTGTCCAAACTAAAACAAAACTAATCTAGACACAAAGTTATGTACTTACAGCAAAACAATTCCACGTAGATTAGAACCTAAAAGTACTAAGAAAAAAACTGGAGGGAACCTTTGGATAGTTCTAAGTGTTAACAAATGTACACAGGAAAGGATTAGAATTTCACTACCTACAAATTTAAATACCAAAAATGAAATAAATATAATCAACAGAGCTGAAACCCTAGCGATACAAGGAAAGACATGGCAATGTGTTATAACCTTAGTTAACAAAGATCATACAAATCCATACCAGAAAAAAACAAACAGCCTGGCATAAATATGGGCAAAGGACACAGCCAAGCAAATGATACATAACCATGAGAAGATCTTAATTTTGTTAAGACTAAAACATGGGCAAATACAAGTAAATCCCTGCTCATCTCTCCTATTTGTGAGCTCTGAAAGGCAAATGCAGTGCCTGAGGCAGGCAAGGAGAAGGCAGGGTCAGCCTGGAAGGACACAACGACCACGGAACCCCATTTATCTTCTGAAGGAGACCATCTTTCAAATGTAGGATATCACATGCTACTTAACAACCGCAGTGTTGTTTGAAACAGTGAGAAACTGAAAATAACTGTGTTCTTTATTGAGGAATTATATTTATTGGAATATGACATAGTAATCAAAAATCAATGTGGCAAGGGCACACGGCACACTGCTGAGTGGAAAACGAGGTGATCAAGCACCCATCACATAGGGCTCACTTTCCAAACAGGGCACACACAGAGGTCTGCACACACAGAAGCATCTGCAGGTGGAACCGGGCATGCACAGAGGTCTGCACACACAGAGGCATCCACAGGTGGAACCGGGCACACACAGAAGCATCTGCAGGTGGAACCAGGCACACACAGAGGTCTGCACACACAGAGGTCTGCATGCGCAGAGGCATCCGCAGGTGGAACCGGGCACACACAGAAGCATCTGCACACGCAGAGGCATCTGCAGGTGGAACTGGGCACATACAGAGGTCTGCACACACAGAGACATTCGCAGGTGGAACCGGGCATGTGAGGATGTCGGCACATGCAGAGGCATCTGCAGGGGCGTCACCAAAGCCTCACCACTGGTGCTATTTCTAGAGGGTGGATTCCAGGTGATTTTTACATTATCCCTTCTACTTTCCTGCATCTCTTACATTTTCCCTGAGAATCATTATTGTTGCAAAAAAACAATAAGCCCGTTAAAAAAAAAAAGGAAGGAAAACCCTGCATACAGATTTGGCTGATTAAGCGGGCAACAGCTGTCCTGCCAGGGAAGGCTGGAGAGGACACACAGGGCCTGCTGGGCTCGAGGAGCTGCCTTCTTCCAGAATAGGTTTATGTCTTAGAAAGCGCGTCACACATTACCCCTGATATAGACGCTCGGCGATGGAAATCACCCTTCCCAGCACGCTGTGTGGGTCCCGCCCGGGAGGGGACATGACGGCTCGGGAACAACGTGCTCAGTGCCCAAAGCTAACCATGGATATGCCAAGACTCCAAGGAGGCCGCGCCTCTGCAGCTGCACTCCCACCCTGGGGGAGGAACGCTCACGGGCCTGTGTGCCAGGGCGTGTGAGGTTCAAGTCATGAACTGCAGGAGACTGGCCAGCGAGAGTTCGTGCTGGGCATGGTCGGGTGGACACACCACCATTCTAGAATGAGCCAAGCAGGGAAATGAGCTCACCGGACAATGAGAACACTCCCTGTTGAAGCGCCACCAGACTTTCCATCAACACGTTTTTCCACGTCAACCCCCTCGTTGCCAAGTAATTCTGGGTCAGGGAAAGAAAAGAAGCAATGAGAAGAAATATTAGTTTAGAGAAAGAAATACTAGAACAAGCAGGTAAACTGTGCCACTGAGGGGCTTTGGTGGTGGGGAAGCCCAGGAGAGCCAAGTCAAGCAGCAGCACAACAGCTGGGCCTCCAGTCAAGGCTGGACTGCGAGGACATACCGCGTTCAGAGACCGGATGGGGAGGGGCTGGGGAGGGCCTGTGGTCTGGGGTCCAGGCCCTGAGCTGGAAGTGGGGCTGGTCGGCTGCTAGTGCTGCCCTCAGGGGGCCTCTCACCACCAGGGGCTCCAATACCCAGACAAAGCCGGGGGTTACACGGATGGAGCTTGTCTGCTGTGAGCCCCAGAGGATTTACACACTAAGAAGAAAAGACTCTCAGGAGCCACAGAACTCTCAAGCACTCATGTTAATCCACTCCCAGGAACAACTGCATTCAGACTGCCAAAACAAACCACCTACCAGACAACCCTACCGAGGGCAGTCTGGCAGCTTTTGAAAGCCTCAGCGGAGTCTGAGCATGACAAAGTGCACGCTGCTCCTCACGGCTCCAGGGCCCTGCGCTCCCCCCGTCGGGAGCTCCTGCCCCCCCACACTGGCTGCACGGGGACCCTGATTCAAGAGGCTGCTTCAGAGCCCCAGGACATTACCAAAAGGTCTCACACACTTTGCAAAGACATTCCTGAAACAGGGGCAGTCCAGACAATTGAGGCCACCTGGCTGGAGCCTCCCCATTCCGGGGACAGGCCTTAGCGACCTGGGAGAAGAGCAGAGTGCCTGGCTCCCCTCACTGGCCCCGAGACGCCAACAGCACCCATGGTGCTCCTGTAGGCTTCAAACAGGGGCATGCCACTGTGCAACGAAGTGCACACGGCGAGGGTTCCCCAGGAATCGGGGGTACAGCACACTGTGTACAGGCTACGCACACGGCAAGAGAACCAGCAAGCACAGGCAACACTGAAAACACTAAGAACTCAGCGGGCTTCGTGATTAAAACCTGGGAACAAAAATGGCCAGAAGGGGGCGGCTGCCGTGGCTCAGCAGGCAGAGCTCGGACCTGCCGTGCTGGAGGTCTGGAGTTCGATCCCTGGTGCCTCCTGCCCATATGCAAATTAAAAAAAAAAAAAACAAAAAACAGAAATGGCCAGAAGGAAGGGGGCCACAGAGAAAGGCCCCCAGCACCCCAAAAGGCTCACATACAGCACCCAACCCCATCCAGTGAAGACCCCCTTAGAGGCAGAGCAGTGGGAAACAAGGGTGAGGGACTCGTGGCATCAGAGGCACAAAGGAAATATATATTTTGGGAATATGAGGAAATCAGAGATATGCCAATGGAGTGAAGACAGGAAACACAAAAAGAGTCCTGAAGGCAACTGAAAAGCCACGTAGTGTGGCGGGTCCCAGCTGGACCTGGGCCGGAGTGAAGCGGAGATACCTTCAGGATGTCTGACTCGTAGCTGTTCCCATTCAGCGCGCCATCCAGACACTTGTCTCCGAGGTTGAGCTCTGCGTGAGGAAGGAAGAGTCACCTGCCCTATGAAGATACTTTCTGAAAGTACTGCTGACCCCACAGCTAGCACAACCAATTCCCTTCACTATACCTCCCAGCCAGAACAAAATGCTCTGGGATAGAACACACTCTTAAACGGAGAACAAATAAAAATTGCTGCCATCCCGCTGCTTCCCAGCTCCAGGCTCTCCAAGGCGGCCCAGCATCTACCTAGGTCTGCCAGACCGGGAGGCTGCAGCAGAAGCGAGCCCTTCAGCGGTGCCGAGTCAAGTGTGTAAACGGACCCCATGGACCGGAACTTAGTATTTTTCCCTAATTGTTATGTCACTTTGATTCTGAGCTAATTTGAATTTGATACATCTAAGAACATACCATTCAGCAGACACAGGGGGCTAATTAGTGGTGGACTAATGCGCGTGTCCCTTTCTCGGAGACATGGCAGGCCACCGGCCCATCACCTGCCCTTTAGGTCACAGAAGAACCTCAAAAACCAACCCCAATCAGGACGAAAGAGGTGACATTACCACAGAACGGGGCCAGGCAGCCGAAGCAGCCCGTGCGGGCACAGCCCCAGTAGAGGTGGCAGAAGGGCTGCAGGCAAACCGCACCTGGGGACACAAAGGACAAGCAGTCAGGCCAGGCCCCGCAGGGGATGCAATTTGCCACCTGCAGAATCACACTCAATACCAGTTTCTAGCAGTGGGCATGAGAAGTTTCAGGGAAGGTGAGCAGAGCTCCTGTAAGAGGTGAGTGCACGGGGTGACTGTGACTTATGAGCTTAGACAAAGCTAACAAACCCCTGGTATTCTTATTTAAAAAGATGCTCATCTAAGAAAAATACTAAGATCCATGAAACAGATGTCCGCCTGTGTCATGGCACCAAGGCCATGGCCGGGCCCCTCCCTGTCTTGCCGTGGACTCGCTGGCTGCTCCCTCCACTCACCACACTGACATTTCAGGCTGTTACTTTGCCTTTGCAGAGTTTTTTTTAATTGTGTTAATGTACATGCAACTTAACGTTTCTCACATTAACCCCTCCGGAGCCTATAATGTTGTCCGCTGTCCCCAACAGCCACTCGTAAGACCTTCACCCACTAAGAGCAGCCCTGCCCACACAAGGTGCCAGCCCCCCACTCCTGCTTAGAAGTCGGTCCCTGGGGACCTCTGACCGACTTCTGTCTCTATAACTCTGCAAATTCCAGTTATTTTACATAAGTGAGAACATGCAGTACCTTTCTTAGTGCTTAATATTCCATACAATAGAATTCCATGGAATGTAGTATCAACGAACAGGTTAAAATTCCTGTAAGTAGTTAAGTCTTTCCACAGGTATAGAAAAGACATTGAAGAATGTCTCTGTATAAAAGCAATCTACATGAAATGAGGGTCAAAAGTGAAGACTATTGGGGGAGTTCACACTCTTCCCTGGCTAGTGCTTACTGACCCCACGGTATGTGTCAGTAGCTGGGCAAGGCACCTACCTTGCATCTCTCACCTCAGCCCCAATGGTAAGTATGGTAAGAAGCTAGCAAGCAGTAAGCCTCGCTGTCAGACAAGGAAACCAGAGCTCAGCGGGGATGAAAGTCCCCAAAGGTCCCATGGGTGCTGCCTCTGGGGGTGGGGAACCCACCTAGCCACCACCTGACCCCAAAGTCCACCCCCACCTGCCCACACCATGCTGGACCCAGAGAGCTGAGAGCCACTCACACTGCTGGGGGGCGATGTGGGGGCTGTGCTCCCGCTCGGCCCTCCGATCAGGCATGGGCTGGAAGCAGCAGGTGCAGACGGCGTGGCGGCCCTGCAGTGGGCACACATACTCCTGGGTGGCTGAAGCAGACACAGATCTCGGGTTGGAACGTGCTGGGACAGCAGCAGAGAAACACCCAGCCTGAGTGACTACGGGAGGGCAGGCACAGGAGGGACGCGCCTCAGGGGAGAAAACACAGGGAGTACAGGCCTAGTTTCCTGAAGGCCAAAGCAGGGTCTGCTGTTTACACTGCGTGAGCCTGCAAAAGACTAAAAAATTACTGAAAATTCTCTTTTGGTTTATTTCAAAGATCAGTTGAAAGTTTCCTACTGTTTTCTAAAATGTAAGGGACAGGCACACAAAACATGCTCTCAAACAACAAAACATGCTCTCAAACAACAAAACATGCTCTATGTTTAATTTCAGCGGAGGCAGGAGAAAATCTGCATCCTTCCAGCTGGCAGGTGACAGGTGCAGATGGAGGCTCCAGGCCCACCCGACCCGAAGCAGGGGAGTCCCCTGTGCTGAGCCCGAGCTCTGCTGTCAGCACCAGCAAGGCAACCGGCTCAGGGAGCCAGGCCCGCGAGGCGATCGCTACATGCTTCAACAACACATGGCAGGTGCTGTGAGAACCCCACTTTGCAAGAGGGGGGCTTGTCTAATGAAACAGATGCACAGCCGGCAAGGGTAGAGTCAGAAGTGCCAGGCATCAGGGCAGGCCGGGCTGGCCAGAACCCACGCTCGAGCACACCTGTGGATGCGGCCTGGAGCTGCAGCGGAGCCACTGGGCATGCGGGCCACAGAGCCAGTCAGCCCTGGCCAGGTACCTCGCCACCCACTCAGGCTGACCAGCTACCCAGAGGCTAGGCCCTCTTGTGGGAACCTGCCATGCAGGACCCACAGAGGCCCGGTGCCAGCCGGGAGCCCCGGGCTTCCCTTCACGATGGCATTCGGGCCCCTCTGGAAAGGCGCAGCTGCAGGAGCAGGCAGCTCAGCTGGAACAGCGCCAGGCAGGGCATGCCCGTCTCAGAGGGTGGTGTCTAGTCTGAAGGGCGGGTGCGGGGTGGGCATCCTGTCTCTTCAACAGCCCTCCTAGTGGACATCAGCTCGCCCAAGAGGCAGCCCAGCTTCCAGGGCTCAGGAGCAGAGCCGTCACCAGTCCACAAACCAACAGCCATTTGCAGGATGCCTTAGCTCACAGCAGAGTGAGAAAAGTCACAAGCTACAGGGGTGGTGGGGCCAGCTTGGGCAGGTGTGAACACAGCAGCGAAAGAACCAGAGATGACACAAGCCGTGACCATGAACACGGGCTGCGCAGCAGAGTCCTGCAAACACAAGCATTGTGCCGACCAGCTCAACTCACAAAATCCAGGTACGTTATTTTCAGAGTCTTTTACTTGGATGAAAACATTTGAAAAGCCAGATGCCATGTGGAGAAATCCACAGGGACAGAAAAGAAGGGGCACCCACACCAACGGGCCTCACCTGCAGCGTAGCTGGCTGACGTCGAGGGTGCGTCCCCCTGGGCCGGCAGCACTCCTGGCTCAGTCCCGGGCCTGGGGCAGGCAAGAGGCTGTGCCAGCTGCCTCCTGGACTCCGGGCATTGTCTACACACGATGTATGGCTGGCTGTGAGAGAAACGGGGCAGAACTCAGCCGCCTGCAGGCAGGGAACTGCAGAACCTGCTGCATGGAGGCCATCCAGTGTGGGGCCTCTCCTGCCTACGCGAAGGGCTCTGGGGCTCTCAGAGAAGAGGCCAGATGCTGAGAGCCGTCCTGGGAACTCCTTTCTGCTCCCTATGCACCCACACTGAGCCTCAGCCCAGCACACTGACCAGATGTCCCCCCTGACTGCTCCCGGCCCGCCCCGGGGTGCCAATGCAGCTCGGGCTCACTCCGCAAACACAACCCCATCCAACTCCAACAAGCTGGCATCCAGAAGCGGGCCCTGGGCACCTGACCAGCACCCCACTTTCTTCCCGCTGTTACATCACAATAAAACGCTTGACAGCAAGTGGCACTCTCTTCGCCTCACCACTCCAAATCACTTCCTCCACTGCATTTCAACCGTGCTTTCAAAACCACTAGAGAGAAAAGTAGGATGTAAGAAAGAACCCTGGAAACTGCAGAGATTCTCTCCTCTCCGGTGGAGAAAGCCTTTCTACGGTGCCGCCAAAGGACTGACCGAATGAAGGCTAAAAGCCATGGCCTTGCTAGGAAGAAGGGAAGTAACGTTGAGACGAGATGGCCGCTCCTCCTCCTGAGCTGCACAGGTCTGTAAGCGTGCTGGCATCGAGCAGCAGTGAGGGTTACACAGAGTGCTCAGAGCACCAGCTCGAGAGCAGCGTAGCGACACACACGCCACCAGGCTGACACAGTAGGATGGCCTGTCAAACTCTAACCTGTCATTTACTTCTACGTACTCATCTTCATGAAATAGCTGGACACGTGCATAAAATTATATCTAGACAAGCACTGCACTCCCATTTCTGAATTTAAAAAGTCAGAACCCCCTTAAATATTCAACAACAGAATATCAGTTACAATATATAACTATCAGGTATAGTAATCACAGCACACCAAAAAATGAACTTAAAAGACGACCATCTGAAAAGATGATGAGATATACCTTTTTTACGCAAAAAGATATTCACAATATACTGTTAAAAAGAAAATGCAGGTAACAAACTCATATGTGCAGGAGCCATTTTTCTCTTCCTTTTGTTAGCAGGTTTCACTGGCTCCCACCTGCTTGCTCTCCCCTTGCTTTTACTCTGTTTCTTTCTCTCTAGCAATAAACCCATTAAACTTAAAAAAAAAAACAACCTCATATGTACAGTAAGTACAAACCCATCTTTATAACATTATATAAGTATATTAGATTCTTATTTTTCTTAAATTCTGAGAATACACATAGAAATGACCAGATGGATACACAACAAAATGCTAAATACTGGTTATCTCTGGAAAGCAAGATTAACAGTGGTTTTTGGTTTTCTTCTTTTTGCTTGGCCATTATTCATTAAATTTTATAAAACAAACAAAGATCTGTTTTGGGTTTGGGGGCTTTTGTTTTTCATCTTTTAAAATATCTGGGACTCTAAGCCCTTGATCTTGGGGCTCACTCCTATGAAACTTATTCCCAAAAAGGATAGGCTAAGCCTACTTAAAATGAGGCCTAAGAGTCATTCCCAGAGAACCTCTTTCGCTGCTCAGATGTGGCCTCTCTCTAAACCAGCTTGGGAGGTGGACACACTGCCCTCCCTGCTATGTGCGACATGACTCCCAGGGGTGTGAATCTCCCTGGCAACATGGCACAGGACTCGTGGGATGAGTCGGGACCCAGCATCATGGCATTGAGAGAGCCTTTGTGACCAAAAGGGCGAAGAGAGAAATGAGACAAGGTAAGGTTTCCTTTCAAATAGAGTTGGGAGGTTATACTGGAGGTTATTCTTATGCATTACACAGATATCCCTTTCTACTTTATGGTGTCCTGGAGTGGCTGGAGGGAAGCACCTGAAACTGCTGAGCTGTGTTCCAGTAGCCTTGATTCTTGAAGACGACTGTATAATGATACAGCTTTTACACTGTGACTATGTGATTGTGAAAACCTTGTTTGTGTCTGATGCTCCTTTTATCCAGGACAGATGAGTTAAAGAAAAAAAGGGGGGGACAATAAATAAACAAATAAATAATAGTGGAGGCAAAGGGTAAAATAAACTGGGTAGACTGAAATACTAGTGGTCACTAAGAGGGAGGGTATGTATGAGTTTTTCCCTTTTATTTTTTTTCTGGAGTGATGCAAATGTTCTATAAGTGATCATGGTGATGAATACACAACTATGTGACAATATTGTGGGCCACTGATTGTACACCATGTATGGACTGTATGTGTGTGAAGATTTGTCAATTAAAAAAAAATCAGGGCCTCAACCCACAGTTCAAATCCTGGACTTCTGAATTAGGAAACACCAACAAGTCGAGCAGGTAAAATGAAGCCTACTTAGGGTTTTATCCCCTTAGGTAGGTGCCTGTGCCTTTTCATTATAATATCTTAATAAGCACTGCAATGGATCCAGTAGGACTCTGGAGTCCCTCGACAGATGCACAGAGAGGAAGTGTGTTTCATGGGGAACAAACGGCATAACAGGAGCTATGACCCTGACACAACGGCCAGCCCGCCACCATGACGAGGCACATGAGCAGGTGAAGAGGACACAGGTGAAGGTGGGGACGGTGACACCCACAGCTCCAACGCCTACCAGGAAGGACTCACAATGCGCACCCGCCCATCACTGCCACACCACCAGCCCGGGGAAACGACCATCCCAGCACCACACACCCGAAAGACAAGCTCAGGACAAGTAAGGAGCTCAGCCCGACCACAGCAGGAAACTCATTCCTAACATCCAACCCCCAGCCCACCCCACCCCCGGCCAGGCCAAGTCCTACCTAACGTCTGAGGATTCACTGTCGACATCTGACAACTCCAGCAGGTCCTCGGAGCTCCCCTCCTCGTCAGAAAAAGACCTCCTGACTTTGGGCTGCAGCATGTCTTGGGTGATTTTATTCCTGGCATCCATACTTCGCACATCCTCCTCAGTGCGACCTTTGTCTACAAGTCAAAGGAACCAGTGTTGTTCACTGGCCACCTGCCGCAGGGACAGTGCAAAGTGAACGCACAGCGAGCACCTCTCAAGGAAGGCCGGGCAGCCAGCGCACTTGCCTGGGTGCTGGGCGAGGTATGCCTCCACCAGGCTGTTGAGGATGTGGTTCTTGCAGATCCGCTCCACGGGGCAGCGGCACGTCGGGCACAAGGATGAGCGCTCCATCCAGCCCGAGTAGCAAGCTGCACAGAACGTGTGCATGCAGGGCTGCAGGCTGAGCACAAAGACAGGGCAAGTTTCCAAACAGAGCTGGGACACTGGGACCTGGGGGCTGGCGGCTGGGACCCACAGATCCTGCTCCGTGGTAGCATGCCCAGACAAACGGCCGTACAGGATCCCACAGCCAGGCAGACTGTGGGGCCAGTTCCGCCCAGGAGGCGACAAGCAGAGAGCGGGGGGTCCCTGGGGGCACCCTTCCTTTCTCTCCCTAAGGAGGCTGGGCCCTTGCTCAGGCTGAGCTCTGATCACAAACTGGAGAAACAAGCCCACAGAAGCCTTGAGCTCTCTGGCCTCAGTACGCCTTGAGCTGGAGTGGCCTGTGGCAGCACCTCTGTGCGGGGTTGGGTGCTCCCTGCTCCATGCGGGTAGGAGCTGCTCTGGTGGACGCTGGGGGGGGGGGGGCAGGGGGCTCCTCCTGCCCCCAGCCCACCCACAAGGCGGGACTGACACCAGCTGTGTGGCTCCTCACTGCCGTGAGACATGGTCCCCAGGGGAAAACACGATTCCACCTGCCCATGCCTTCACTCCACTTGGTTAATTAGAAGAAACTGGCAGCTGCAGCAACTGCTGTTTTCGGGGGGGCGGCAAGAACTGGCAGGGCGGGGATATGCTGAGATTCGGACAGGCCTAAGGTGCAAGGAGAAGTTTCTCCCAAGACCATACTTCTTTAACTAGGAACATTTACAGCATGGCACAGTCTGTTTGCTCTGTGGCTGCCAGCACCCTCGGCCCACGGAGGTTAAAAACGGCCATGTCAGTGCGGCACCGGCTCTGAGGCTCTCATGGCTTCTCCCACAGCCACGTCGCCAGGGCTGGCATCCTCCTCATCAGCCCCACCAGCAAGATGTGGACGGTCACTCGCAAACGCAACCCGCGGGCTCGCCCCAGCACGCCAGCCCCGGCCCCGCCACACCTCACGCAGTCGTGCAGCAGCTCCTGGCAGATGATGCAGGTGAGGGACTCTCCCATCCTGTCTGCGCCCTCAGGGACCGCTGGGCTGCCCTCGTGCTGGTCTGCAGCAGACAATTGGGGGTCAGGCTGGATGCCCCAGCTGTGAGAGGGGACAAGCTCACGGCCTCCCGCGTCACCAGCTGCTGGATCCAAAGGCATAGGAAGCCCCTGCGCCGCCGCTGGGCCCCAGAGGCAGACGGCGAAGCCCTTCCCCACATGTGTGCACTTTCAGAAGTAAGCCAACACTTTCACGTTTTGTTTTAGGAGAATATAGTTAGTGATATAAAAAAGATGTTGAGGCTAGATGGTCAAGTAAAAGTAATAGTCAGTTGTCAAACAGTATTTGTATATAATGTATTTAACAAAACAAACAAAAAACAAATAAAAATGGACTCATACATAGCAAAGTGTTGGCAAACAAAGATTCCACGAGGTTGACAGTGGGTTTTTATATCTTTTCTTTCCTTCAACTTGTTTGTTACTATTTTTCAATAATGTCATGTGTTAAGTATAATTTTTTTTATTTTAAAATAGTTGCACACAATTTAAAAAGTCAAGTATTTTTTTAAAAAACCTTTCTTATGGCCCTCCTCTGAGGAAGCTGCCCCCTCGGGCGTCCACCTCCTGCCTCTGACTGTGGCCACACACTCTGCCTGGTCACTTCGGGGGGGGGAGCTCCACCCCCCGCGGCCCCTCCCGACAAAGTGGCCTGCCGCAGTATTAAGTCACCACCGAGACAAGCAGCGCACTGTAAGCTCTCTTCCTCAAAATTTTCATTTTTCCTGGAAATAAAAATTGCCTCATGCATATACTTGTTCCTATTTTCTATGCACCTACTGGCAATTCTTTCCACACCGTCCCCCAGCTGACCAATCTCCCCCTTGGCTCTGCGCTAAGGGGCAGCTCCTGTTCCCTCCCCACAACGCCTCAGGATCCTGCAGCTCCCACCCCACCCAGCCCACCTCCCCACCCCTGCCTCATTTCCAAGTCTCACACACAGCTGCTGGCTACTGTTCCATGACTACATTTCCAAATAGGTTCTACAGACTTTTAAACTTCGTTTTAGGGCACTGATTTTTCTCAATATCATCTGTAATGTGAGTTCAAATTATGACTTAGAGACAATATGTTTCAGTTGTCACATGTGCACAGAGAGTGTCTTAAATCACTTCTGCAATTCAGAACAGCTTCACTTCCAGGCCAACAGCAAAGAGCAGGGCCAGATTTCCCCTTAGAAGATGCTGAGGCATTGTCAGTACTGACTGAGGGCAGTGCCCACACGATCGTGGGCTCCCACGCAAGCCGCAAAAAGGTAAAGGACAGCAGGAGCACAAGACTCACCCCCTTTCATTTTCTTGTTAACAGGCTCCAGGTCCTCCCGATCCTGGGGCTCTGCCAGGGGAAGTGACGTTCCCTCTCTGCTGGCGAGAGCGGAAGCAAAACTGGAGACAGAGTCACTTGCCACGAACGAAGCACATCCCGTTCTCCCAGGCCCTGTGAGATGACAGGCAGGTAAGAGGTTCTGCCCCTACCCAGGACAGAAAACCAGGGTGAAGGAGCACTGATCTCAAACCAAGTGCAGTCTGCACACCAATACTGATCCAAGAGGGCACAGCTTAAGGATTACATGTGGTTTGCTATAAACACTGATTCACTCAACTCACATTTCTTAAATGCATCTGTGCCAGCCATGTGCTGGGAGGGGCAGAAGGCAGCACCGTCACAGGAGGGAAACGTCACCCACCAACAGTCACAAGCAGAGCTGCTAGCAGTGCCACAGTGCAGACGCCGTGGACTGACACTCATGGAATGGATGCAGTGAGCTTCAGGCTACAAGGAGCCAAACACCAGGCAGGTGAGGTGTGAGATAAAGGAAAGGAGGGAAGGAGCAGCAATTTGCAGGGAAACCATGAAGCAAGAAGCTGGCTTATCATAAATAATTGGAATTTGGCAGAAAGACAGGGGAAGTTTCCTGTAACCCTCCCAGTCCTAAGGTGGGACTCCAGAACCATCTCAGGGTTGATGCCCTCAAGGAGTCCCGCAAGCACCCAGCTTTGCTTCGCTGGCTGATGGGCCGGCGACCATGACTTCCTGTAGTGCTTCTGCCTACTGCGCTTTCTGGCAACCCTTCCCTGATGGGCACCCGCCGTCCCCCCTGCCACCTGGCCTGCCATGGCAGGAAGCCACAGCTCATGCCAGAAAACCCACGAGGGCGTTAAATGGGAAGAGGAGCAGTCGACCGTGCAAGGGGACCACAGAGTGAAAGGGACACTTGTGACTGCACAGGGCAGCAGGGCACCGGGCGTGTCAGCTTCACTGCCCACGGAGCCCGATGTAGCAGGGTGCAGACAACTGGTGACACCTCAGGCCTCTCCCTGCGAGAACCAGAGGCACACTAAGCAGAGATGCTCAGGCTGACGGCTCCTCCGCACTCACCTGGGGGCGGTTCTGAGTGCTGCCACAATCAGGGTGCAGTTTATTGCACCCAAGAGCTACGGAGAGAGGGTTTTCCTTTACAAACGATATCACTTGTCTACTCCCCAGACATATCACATTACATATAAAAAACTCCATGTGTATGACCCATAAGAAGACGTCTCTTTGCTTCAGCTAAGACTTTAAAACAATTCTTCAGATTCCACACTCCAAAGTGAAGCAAAAGATACCACGGGCAATTTGAAAAAGATTAGGAAAAGCAGGTTTGCATCCCTAATGGACCACACACTTGCAACATTTAAAAACAGGTTGAGGCGTGAGAGATGACTCCCAGGGATCAGTTTGGCCCTGGTGCTGTGGGATCAACAATTCTGACCAAAATGGGGGGAAAAAGTGTAACAAATAAAGTATCAGTATTTGAGAGAGCTCAGAGTCCAGAGGCTACACTGGAGTTCACTCTTACACAAGCTTCAGTTAGACATTGCTACCTATATTAACTTGCCAAACCCCAACCAAAACCATTCCAGCCAATGCTAAACAACACCTAGGGTGATAGTATAAGATTCTACAAAGGTTCCATGCACTAGGGTAACTTTCCAGAAACCTACAACCTCCAGATGGGTCCCTGGACCAGCTAAGTCCTGCAACCTAGAGGGCTCAGCCTCTCCAGAACATCAGATAGTTCCATCTCCCTACCCCTTATTAGTGACAGCCCCTTCCAACACGAAAAAGTTAGAATGGGCATAGCCCAAACACCCCTAAAGAGTGGGATAGGAAGATCAAAGGTGATGGTGGAGTTACACAGAGAACGGAGGGTTTAACAAATACGACTGCTGAATCATTAAGCTGATTTTCTTTTAGTCTCCAGTATCTTCGAGCAGCTAGGAAAACCTAAAATTGTGGAACTGTAACCCATACAAAACTCTGACATCTGTTCTAGAACTAATTGTTGTGCTGTGCTTTGAAATTATTTGCTTTTCTGTATATATGTTATTTTTCACAAAAAAAAGAAAAACATGATGGTATGGTAGCCAGTGACAAACTTTGAGATCTGTCCTGTAACTACTTATTAAAGAGTGCTTTGAAAACTTTTTTTTCTTTCTTTGATTTCTATATATGCTATATTGTACAATAAAAAAAGTTAAAAAAAAAAAAAAGAGACAGAACAGGTTGGGGGAGCGAGGGTAGTTCTTCCTGTCACGCAGGAGACCCGGGTTCAATTCCTGGCCTGTGTACTTCCCAAAACAAACAAATATTCAACAAGTGATGCTACGAAGATGGGATACTCACATGAAAAAAGAATGAAATGTGACCCTGCCATACGGCATACAAAAAACAGAAAAACAAGTTGAGATAAACCAATGGAACCGAATCAAGAGCTCCGAAATCAACCCTCACATTTATGGCCCGCTGATTTTTTTTTTTTAACTTTTTAAATTGTATAACATAACATATATGCAAAACAAATAAAGTAAAAAGCAATAGTTTTCAAAGCACTCTTCAACAAGTGGTTACAGGAGATTCCAGAGTTTGTCATGGGCTACCATACCACCCTCTCAGGTTTTTCCTTCTAGCTGCTCCAGAACATTGGAGGCTAGAAGGAATAAATATATATTTTTAATTTATTTATTAATTTAAAAAATTAATAAAACATCAACATATATAATCAGTAATTCACAATATCATCACATAGCTGCATATTCATCATTTCTTAGAACATCTGCATTAATTCAGAAAAAGAAAGAAAACGAACACAGAAAAGAAAAAAAGATACCTACCATACCCCTTACCCCTCGCTTTCATTGATCACTAGCATTTCAAACTAAATTTATTTTAGCATTTGTTCCCCCTATTATTTATTTTTATTCCATATGTTCTACTCGTTTGTTGACAAGGTAGATAAAAGGAGCATCAGACACAAGGTTTTCACAATCACACAGTCACATTGTGAAAGCTATATCATTATTCAATCATCCTCAAGAAACATGGCTACTGGAACACAGCTCTATATTTTCAGGCAGTTCCCTCCAGCCTCTCCATTACATCTTGAATAACAAGATGATATCTACTTAACGCATAAGAACAACCTCCAGGATAATCTCTGGACTCTGTTTGGAATCTCTCAGCCATTGACACTTTGTCTCATTTCACTCTTCCCCCTTTTGGTCCAGAAGGTTTTCTCAATTCCTTGATGCTAAGTCTCAGCTCATTTTCTAGGGTTTTTCTCAATCCCTTGATGCTGAGTCTCAGCTCATTCTAAGATCTCTGTCCCACGTTGCCAGGAAGGTCCACACCCCTGGGAGACAGGGGGAGGGTGGTGAGATTGCTTGTTGTGTTGGCTGGAGAGAGAGGCCACATCTGAGCAACAAAAGAGGCTGTCTTGGGGGTGACTTTTAGGCCTAAATTTTAAGTAGACTTGACCTATTCTTTTTGGGGTTGTTTCATATGAACAAACCCCAAGACTGGGGGCTCAGCCTATAGCTTTGGTTGTCCACACTGGAAGGAATAAATATTTTTTTATCATCACAATTGATTTTTTTTTCTTTTTTTGCGTGTGAAAAATAACATATATATGAAAAAGCAATATATTTCAAAGTATATCACAACAATTAGGTGTGAAACAGATTTCAGAGTTTGGCATAGGTTACAATTTCATAATTTTAGATTTTTACTTCTAAGCTGTGCTAAGATACTAGAGACTAAAAAGAGTTATCAATTTAATGATTCAGCAATCATTTTCGTTTGTTAAACCCAACGTTCTCTGTGTAACTCCACCATCACCTTTGATTATTCTCCCACTCTTTAGGGATATTTATGGTCAACTGATTTCTGACAAGGGGGCACAGATCATGCAACTGGGGAATAATAGTCTCCTCAACAAATGGTGCTGGGGGAAGTGGATCTCCTTCCTCACACCTTACATAAAAATCACCCCAAATGGATCAAAGTCCTTAAAATAAGAGCCAGAACTATCAAACTCCTAGAAGAAAACATAGGGAAGCATCTTCAGGACCTTCTGTTAGGCAATGGTTTCTTAGACATTGTACCCAAAGCACAAACACAAGAAACCTTTGAAAAATGGGACCTCATCAAAATTAAAAACTTTTGTGCCTCAAAGGGCTTAATCGTGAAAGTAAAATGAAAACTTACACAATGGAAGAAAATATTTGGAAATCATATATCTGATAATGGTTTGGTATCCATAATATATAAGGAAATCCTTCAGCTTAACAACAAAAAGACAGGCAACCCAATCAAAAAAATGGACAAAAGAATCAAATAGACATTCTCCCAAGAAGATATACAAATGGTCAAAAAGCACATGAGAAGACACTCAACATCATAAGCCATCAGGGAAATGTAAATCAAAACCACAGTGAGATACCATTTCACACCAACTAGAATGGTTGCTAATAAAAAAATGGAAAATTACCTACCAGTGCTGGAGAAGATGCGAAAAATAGGAACACTCATTTGTTGCTGGTGGGAATGTAAAATGGTGCAGCCGCTCTAGAGGACAGTCTGACAGTTCCTCAGAAAGCTAAGTACAGAGTTACAATATGTCCCATCAGTCCCACTGTCAGATGTGTACCCAAAAGAAGTGAAAGCAGGGTTTCAAACAGATGCTTACACACCGATATTCACAGTGGCATCATTCATGACTGCCAAAAGATGGAAGCAACCAAAGTGCTCAACAACAGATGACTGGACAAATAAAATGGGATGTGTACACACAATGGGATATTTTTCATCTGTAAAAAAGGGAAGTCCTGATACATGCAGCAACATGGATGAACCTTGAAGACAACATGAGTGAAATAAGCCAGACCCAAAAGGAAAAACATTGTTATGATCTCACTGATATGAAATGATTAGAATAAACAAACTCACAGAGTCGGAATCTAAAATACAGGTTACACCTCTTTTGTTGCTCAGACGTGGCCTCTCTCTCCAGCCAACACAACAAGCAAACTCACCACCCTCCCCCTGTCTACGTGGGACATGACTCCCAGGGGTGTGGACCTTCCTGGCAACGTGGGACAGAAATCCTAGAATGAGCTCAGGCTCAGCATCAAGGGATTGAGAAAACCTTCTCGACCAAAAGAGGGAAGAGGGAAGTGAGACAAAATAAAGTGTCAATGGCTGAGAGATTCCAAACAGACTCGAAAGGTTATCCTGGAGGTTATTCTTACACATTAAACAGAAATCACCTTGTTAGTCAAGATGTAGTGGAGAGGCTGGAGGGAACTACCTGAAAATGTGGAGCTGTGTTCCAGTAGCCATGTTTCTTGAAGATGATTGTATAATGATATAGCTTTCACAATGTGACTGTGATTATGAAAACCTTGTGTCTGATGCTCCTTTTATCTACCTTATCAACAGACAAGTAAAACAAATGGAATAAAAATAAATAATAGGGGGAACAAATGTTAAAATAAATTTAGATTGAAATGCTAGTGATCAATGAAAGGGAGGGATATGGTATGTATGAATTTTTTTCTGTTGTCTTTTTATTTCTTTTTCTGAATTGATGTGAATGTTCTAAGAGATGTTCATGATGATGAATATGCAACTATGTGATATTATGAATTACTGACTATATATGTAGAACAAAATGATCATAATAACAAAAAGTTAATACCCACTCACACAAAAAATAAATAAAATACAGGTTACAAGGGGACAAGGTGGAGTTAGGTAACGGGAAATTAAAGCTTAAAATGTACAGGGTCAGGTGTGCAGTGGTTCAGCAGGAGAATGCTCACCCGCCATGCAGGAGACCAGGGTTTGACTCCCAGCTCATGTATGAGAAAAAGACAAAGTTCAGGTTCCTATTTGGGGTGACGGAACATCGTGGTGATGGCAGCACAGCACTGCGAAGGTAACCAACAGCACTGACAGTGGCGGACTGTGGTTAAAAGGGGAAGTGTTCGTTTGTATATAATAGAACATTTAAAAAAAATATTCATGGAACTGTACAACACAAACAGCGAACCTTAAGTTACACCATGGCCTATGGATAATAGTACAATTATAGATCCGTGCCTTCATCAACTGTAACCACGGCACCACACCAACGCAAATATTAATACAGGGTGGCACATGGGAATCCTGTATTTACACAATTGTTCTGTTAACCCACAACTCCTCTAGGAAAAGAAAACAAAACAAAACAGAATGGAAAGGCAAGCAAGGGGGAGCACAGAAACGAGTTACTAGCCAGAGCTGTTGGAAAGCCACAAGCCTCTGTCCAGGGAAGGGGTGGGGCGCCCCCTTCCCTCTTCGCCGCATGTCAGGACCAAGAGAGAAAGCTTTAGGTGGGACACACACTGGGCTGGCATCTGTTGCACCCTCCACTGCCAGTCATTCTGATGGCTGAGCCAAGAGGGGCTGCTTCGGGAGCCCAGCTTGCCTGGTCTGAGAGGCAAAGGGAGCGAGGCTGCTCCCTGGACCCACTGAGCGCCTGGCAGCAGGGCTAGCACCAGGGCGGATGGGGGAAGTTCCTCCCTCTATGCACAGACTAGAGAGCGCCTCAGTGAGGACAGAAAGGGAAGGGTCTGAAAAATCTGGGAAAACTCTCCCCGCCTCAGCTTTAAACCCCTCCTTGTGCAGAGACGTGTCCTCAAGGCCGGGGGAGGCAGCTCAGAGACCCCAATGCCCCTCTCAGTGAGGAGCTGCCACGCAGAACGAAGCCAAGACATTTCACGTCACACAGCGCAGAATGAAGCAGCGACTGATTAGAAGGATATGTAACGTATTTTCTCATGATGAATTCTTACTAGAAAGTGACCAGAAGTCACAGAGTATGCCCTGAACAGGGACAGAAGAAAAGTTAGCCTTCTGGAAAATAAATGAAAGGACTGTAGAAGAAAAAAATAAAGTCACTTCATGGCTATATCCCAAAAGGAATGCTGAACCTAACGGAAACGTGCGTGCATGTGAATATGTGAAAGCACATCAGAAAGGACTGTGAACTCACAGCAGTGGCTGCCAGGAGATGGAGCACGTAGGGTGGAGAATAAACATGGAGAAAAGATGTCAAGTCAACTTTAGTTTTTTGAAAATGTTCTAATTTCTTCAAAAGGGCAAGGTATTTACATATTATTTCCATATTTTAAAATATAAACACAAAATAATCCAGCTGTAAACAACTGTTCAGAGGCTCAACTGAGCTCTAATTGTGCAAAGCCAGGGAAGCTCTCCTTCTGGTATGCCTGTGTCTACCCATCTAACAGAACAGGGACAGCTCACGTGCCCCAGCATCCTCTAAGGGGAGGCAGCGTGCAAAGCGCCCCTAAAGGCTAAGGCGATCCTCACCATAGGCCACCCCCAAGAGAAATGGGGCCCAGCCCGGCACAGGGGGGCCCCAAGGCCATGGCCCAGGCGACCCCCACAGCTCCAGCCTCACCAGCAGCAGCTCTTCGCTTCACTCTTGCACATCAGTCCACGACTTAGTTTTTCCTGCAAACAATTCTTTCTGTTCTAGCTGTTACAGACCAATTTCTTCCTTTTCCAAAGTAAAAATACTTAGCATTTGACTACTAAAAACCAGATGGATATTATGTAATAAACTAGATTTTTATTCAGCTACAGGGGAAGTCTGCCAACTGCTTTTTGGAAGTGTGGTGAATGGATGCGACGAGAGGAAGGTAGTGAGAAAGACATGATTTTGTGTCTGGTAACTTCCAGAGGACCACAGCACTCGAGGGGGTGTCCAGCAGGGAAGGAGGCCAAGAGGAGCTGGGCATGGAGGGGCTGCACAGACGGGAGTGGGCTGGCAAGGCCTTCCAGGCACAGCCCGGCGCCGTCTAGGAGGGAGGTTGGGTCTGGGCTGCAGCACAGCTGCAGTCCACGCTCTGGTCCTGGGCAACTCGCTTCCCTTCTCCCTTTCCCTGGCGTAGGACGGGGACAAAGCACGGCCGAGAGGACCCGACGGAGGAGCACACACCAGCGGCAGTAAGAGCTGCCACCACCGCCATCACCAGACCCCGAACTAGCCACGCTATCAAGAGACCCTGACTGCCTTTTACCTATAGGAGAGGCTCATCCTCTGGATGTGGGACGTCATGGCAGGAGTGCTGGGACGGCCTCGTACACACTCAGAGGTTCTCGGGAACAAGGCTGTGGTGCCAGTCAAAAAGAAAAGGTGCTGGGACTTAAGTACAGAAAGCAGTAATACAAGACTGCACTACGTCCTCTTCATGACCCCATGTCACTTAAGCATTCAACAAAACCTTATCACTTATATGCTGTGCCAGGCATACAAATGGAACAGAAAAGGGTTTTGTGGGTGACTTAGGTTTTCCTTAGTCTAGCCATTTCGTACTTCATTTCTGAAGCAAATCATGTAATAACCACAAAGTACACAAAATGGACTACCCATGTGGCTATTTTCCTCTACGCAGAGAGCTGGAGATCTGCACTCAATCCAAAATGCATCCAACTTTCTGTCTTATCTGCACATGTTACTTGGAATAGGCCAGAGACGCACATCAGGGGCTGATACTGCATCTGGTTCCACTGAGGTCTCTTGTCCTGAGAGCTGAGGGTGGGCTGAGCCTTGGGTGTGCGACTGTCCCAGCCGTACCTGTGTCTCGTCCTGACTGCCGAGTGTGGGCTGAGACTCGTAGGGCTGGGAGGAAGCCCCCCCATCAGCTGTGTGGTCTCAGCTGACTCTTAACTTCAAGGTAAAGAATCAGGACTGAAATACCACTCACTGCCCAGTCTTTTCTGTAACTAAGACTTTGTGATGAACAATGAAGAAGCCCTAAGGATTAAGCCCTTTAATATGCAGCCAGGAAAACCACAACAAGACACAGAGTATTATTATTTAGAGGGCTGAGCTGTCTAGATCTGGGAAAGGAGCATGTTGCTTGGAAGTCTTGTACTCCTGAGCAGTGCAGTTAGGGAAAGGGCCTCTGGGTAAGGAAGTGATGGGCTACAAGGCCTTAAAGGTAATCAAAAATACGTGAGGTGGATTGTCTGTGTTAAAAAAGAGGAATAGTACTAGTAAGTTAACAAAAAGTAGTAACAAAAATGAAAGCAGGTTCCTCTAAAGTGGGAGAAGACTTCTGGAAGTTGTGATGCTGGTTGCTGAAGGATGTGACTTAGATCTCAACAAAGCTTTAAAAGAAGAACAAAGTACCACAGCATCTTGACCTGAAGTTTTCTCCTGGGGACAGAACAAGACAACTTTACTAGCACAAAAATCTTACTACTGAGAACCGAAGACTCAACACCATCTCTCAATTCTCAGGTGGTTCATCTGTCTCTGTAACAACACAGACAGCGATTAGTGAACAAAATTCTCTGCAACCAGTGAAGGGCTGGAACACGCTGCAACGTGGGTGAGCCTCAGGGGCCTCGTGGTGAGTGAAATAAACCGGACACCAAAGGCCAGATGGATGCATCCTCTCACACGAAATACTCAGGAGACAGAAAGCACGATGCGACGAGGGGGTAGGGAGGGGGTGGAGAGTTATTCTAAATGAGTACAAGTTCTGACTGGGGTGATGAAAACAGTCGGAAATAGTGGTGAAAGTTCCACAGTGTTGACAACATACTTAACATCAAAGAACTGTCCACTTAAATGATTAAAATGATTTTTCTGTTATGTATATTTTTACTGCAATTAAAAATAAACTGTTTTAAAAAATCTATGCTCAACTATCACTGTGACATCCTTAAATGTGGGCAAGGAGATCTCAGTCTCACCGGGAGCAGAAGAAGGCTCCTGCCCTGCAGAAGTGGCCTCCGTGGAGGAGGCAGTAGCGCCCCGGAAGAGGTCGGACGCCGACGTCGACGGCTGTGGTTCCTCGAAGCTCGCCTGGGCGGCAGGTGAGGGCAGCAGGGCCTGCGCGTCGGCACCTCTCCCCATGCCCGAGGCATCTTCAGTCGCGCGGAACACGTTTTCTTTATTAGCTTCTGTAACCACGAAAGGAGCAGAAGGAGCATGCCCTCAGGGCCAGGGGGAAGACAGCTACTTTAGGCAGAGAAATTCCAGGGCAACTGAAAGGCTTTTCTCCTTAGATTGTGACATCCTTAATATGCACCCGCTTCTCTGCTATAATTTTACTTACCAAAGGATTCTTGTATTATGCCTTGCTTTTCATTTAAAGACTCATAGAGGTATGCCACATCTAAAAGGAAATCAATCAAATCAGAGTACTGGTCCATGTGTAAAGTGAAAACCCCTTTATTTCTTTTCTCTAAAACCCTTGACGTCTTCCCAGCAATCACTTCATGGTCAGTCTGACTTGTTGACTATTTTTATTTATCAGTCAGTAACTCAGAATTGCCCTGGTTGAGATATTTCAAAACACATCATTGAAAATATCTTCATCAACTTTAAAATAAAGAAGTCTCAGCAAAAGGTCTGACATCAGAAGGTTGACTAGAGGGAGGCAAGGGGGTGACAAGCCAAGGAATCTAGGCCTCTGTGCGATTCCAAACCAATGAAAGCAAGTTACAGGGCTTGATGTGTGGGAAGGGGCTGGTCTGGATCATGTTCGAAATGACCTCAGGAATAATGCCCTCTTCTCTCTCTTCCTTCCCATCGGTAGTCTAAATATTTTACCCCCTGACCTTTCTAAGGACTCTCCTTCTTCTACTCCATCTTCTTCCACAAACATAAACACAAGACTACTGAGCTGGACAAGTCCTAGCAGAACCCACTCTTACTTTTGCATTCTTTTGTATCTCCAAAAATAAAAACCATGAGTGGCCGCCAGTCCCCCATTCCTAGGTTTTATTCCCCATGACTCAAATGTCTTCTATTATACGATCTAACTTATCTCCATTCATTTTCCCCTCAGCTGCCATTTTGAGGTTCTCTTCTAATGACCACATGGCCTTAAAACATAGCCAGGCTGGTCCTGCAAACCAGCAGCCCCATTCCTCAGCAGGACAGTTCATGCCGAGGCAGAGGGAGCATCTGTGTAAAAGGTAAAGGGAACATTCTACACAGAAAAGCTCTACACAAGAGCTCTTTCCGAAGACTGCTTTCCAACCTCTGCAGGACCTTCCCTGTGTGTGTGAGCACAATGATTTTTACTCTCTTACTGTGTTCCGGCTCATTCTTCCTGTACACCACATAGATGGTATCTCCGGTCTGCAAAGGGCACGTCTGCTTCTTAACCACCTTCAGCTTGTTAATTACTGTTCCATTGGTACTGTAAAGAAAACAAAAATGCAACTCATCATACCTAAAATACCTACCACCACTAGAAAAGCAACTCAATATTACCATTTTGCAAATAATAAAGGAGTCATAGGACTAACATACCTATCAATAAGGTACAGATGCAAGTGCCGCCTTGATATTTGTCTTGAGGCAAAAAGGTGCCTATTATGCCCTTACTCACAACCTAACTAGCAACCAAATGGTCTTAACGTGCAATTTAGGATTTCTGCCATCCAAATGCAGTGTTCCCTCCCGTTTTCCTCTTTGTGGACCCTTAGACTTCCATCATCTGTACTGGACTTCCGATCCCCACGTCACCTGTTTCTGCACTCAGCTCTCTCCACAGATCTCTCCCTGCTCCCTCCAGCGGTTGCAACCTCCTGGTCAGGTTAATTCCTCAAATAGATACTGATTCCTCCTAAGAGGTAGGTTCTTGACAAAGCAAAATACAAGCTGGGATTTCGGCAGGAGGTGACAGAGTCCTTGCCCCTGGGGACCTGCCGCCCAGTGGGGAGCTGTAAGCCAACCAAGGACCCACAACAGTGTGAGAAGGCTGAGGCCAGGGCCTGTGGCATAGGGGGCCATGGCATGATGACCAGGACCTGCGGCAGGCTGGGGACAGGCCACACTTCCCTAGGAGTTGGCAGCTGATACAAAGTCAGGACTTGGCTGATACAGAATGGAGAGTCCACTGCAGGCAAAGGAACCAGTATACATAACCAAAACGAAATCTGACAAGAGCAAATTAACCATTTAAATCCTTCAAACCACCCATATGCTTTAGCCCCACAGTCCTGACTTTGGAAGCCCCGTTGGCAAACTGCCTTTACTGGTAAGCATACTTCCTTTGGACATGGGGTTCCTTCTGCCTGCCTGGAAAAAGCTCTGCCCTGTCCCGTCCCCCCCCCACCTTGCCCAACACCTGTCCCTTCCTCAGGGCCCAGCTTTGTCATGGCCTCCCAGGCCAGGGACAGGTACCCGATACAACTCATCACACTGTGTCTTCCTTGCTCCATGACTCGGGGTCTTCGCACTGGATCCCAGGTAGAATGGACAGTGGTCGGGGTGTGGGGTGGCATGAGAAGGGAAGACATGGCTTTCACTGTCCTATAAAGGAGTTTGGACAAATACAATAGACTCTGGGGAGCCATTCCCAAACCAGAGAACAACATGCTGGCTGGGCGATCTTGGGGGGGTTCCCAATTCTGCTGGCCTCCACGGGCCCATCTATGAAATGGGAACGGTGACAGCACTGACCACAAAGGCCTGGATGGAGAGCAGTCAGCACAGCGCACACCTCACAGACAACAACCGACATGCTAGCTGCTGTCACAGAAGGGCTTGGGGGCTGGGAGGTGAAAGGGAGAGCAGGAGAGAATCACAACTCTCAAAACCATTTCTGAGGACAGAAAAAGAGTCAAATTAAAGTGCACATAATCTACGACGATTTGTGGTAGGAATGTCACTGCCTCCTAATCTAGTCTCAGGGCAGCACGGGAGCAGCTGGGTATCCACATCCTGTTGCTGCAGTGAAAAATCAACACAGGCCTGGGGCTTACAAGACATTGATTCTTACAGTTCTGCAGGCCGGAGTCCTCAGAGCAAGGTGTTGCCGGGCCTGCACTCATTTTCCAGCTGAAGCCGCCCGCCTTCCCTGACTGGCCCCCTCTCCCTCCCCAGTTAAGGCACCAAGCCAACCTCTGCTTCTGCAGCCATTTCTCCCTCTCGGTGACCCTCTGCCTCCACCTTATAAAGACCCCGTAACTATATCTAGGATCCAGGTAATCCAGGATGAGCTCCCCTCTCAAGGTCGTTAAGTTAATCACATCTGCAGTTTCCTTTATCATATAAGGTTCTGGGGACACCATGGGGGGCCATTATGCTGCCGACCACAAAGAGCAGAACCTTTACTGAGCCCACTGCATGACAATCCCCTGCACCTGGCATCTTAGGCTGCTCAACCAACTTCCAAGGAATGATTAGCCCCATTTGACAGAAGGACGCTCAGGAACTTGCCTGCTAGCAAGAGGGGACTAGAACATGAACTCAAAGCAGCCTGGCTCCCGGCCCCAGCATGTCCGTTAAAGTACCTGCACTTGAAGTAAGGGTGTGACATGGCCACATTAAGAGTACAGCCCTCAACATCCTGCTCTTCGATGCCAATCCTCACTCCCCGTTCCACCAGGCTGGCTGGACTATTCTATGCAGACTGAATTGTGAATGCCAAGACAGATTCAGATTTCTTATCTGGTGAACAATTCAGGCTGGTGAAATGACTAGCATTTTGTGTTCTGGGCACTCTGTGCACATTAACTCTCTCCCTCTCCACAAAAGCCATACCCCACTCAGGATGAAGCCCTGAACCTCAGAGGGGCTGGGGCATGTGGCAGGCACCCTACTCTCCAGAACATGCTGATGTATGACCTCATGTGGCAAAAGGCGTGACACAAGGGTCCTGTCTGGGGAGAGCATCCTGGGTTATCCAGGTGGGCCTGGCCATTGCAGGGTGCTTAGAGCAGGAGGATCAGAACGGGAGAGAGATGCCCACTGCTGGCTTTAAAAACAGAAGGGGCCACAAGTAGCATATTTTAGGTTTTATTTGAACACATTCAAGAAGCTGAGAAAGGCAAGGAAACCAACTCTCCTCTAAAGCCTCCAGAAAGGAGCACAGTGCTGCCAATGCCTCGCTTTTAGCCCTATGAGACCCGTGTCCAGCTTCTGATCTGCAGAACTGTGAGATGCATGTGTTCAGGCACCAAGTTGTGGTAATTTCCTGATTCGCTGCAAGAAGCTCATACGGGCACAGAGCAAGTGTGGAGAAAGCTAGGACTAACCCCCACCTAAGTTGGACTAAGCCACCCAACAGGGTGGCACTAGAACTAGCCCTCTTCAGCATCCTACACCGTGTTGAGAAATAAATAACTTCACCTGCTACCTGTGAGAATAAAACAGGAACATCAGTTCTTACCAATAAAATCTTACTTCCTAGTCTTCTACCCCCAAAACTGTTAGCAGCTTATGCTGCTTAAAAATTTTTTTTTAATTCATCTGGTAGGAAAGGTCTACTCTGAACATATGGCTGGAAGGCTACCTGGCCACTTGAATCAAATTTAAAATATGCACATTCTGACACAGGATTCCCTTCCTAGAAATTCACCCCAAAGAAACAATCAGCTATTACATGTGAAAAAGGCAGACCACACAACAATATACATAGTATAATCTCTTCATATAAAATAAATATACCTTCATATGCATCTTTAATGTGAGATTATGGGAAGCTTTTCACCTTCTATGTGCTTATTTAAGTTGTTTAAGAATTCATTAGCAGAAAAAAAGAAAAAAATTTCTGATTTTGGAGAAAGAAGTCAAAGTTGAACAGATTTGCAAGAATCAGAAACTTATCAAGTCCTTTTAACTTATTTCTGAGATATTTTTGGTTTTATCTGAACACATTTAAGAAGAGACATAAATACCAAAGTGTCACTGAATAACCTACCCTCAAAATCGAGAAATACATTTCCTAAGTACCCTGAGACCCTAACTAACTACTATGTTATAGAAAACATGAGTCATTATTATCCCACTAAAAGCACAGAACGTCGTCTTCTTCTTAGTCATAGCACAGTACAGCCACTTTAACATCTGTAAGCTATGAGTGCAAACAAAAAAGAAGTTCGGAAAAAGCTCACCTGGTATCTTCCAGTGACACCTGGCCAGACTTTTCATCCATCATAATCTTACAGTGATCTCCAGAGACCAGTGTATTGCCCGGGAACGAAAGGTCACAACCTAAAGCGTGGAGAGGGGAGGTTTCTAGATACTGCAGTTACTGCCATGGACACTGTGCTGAGACTAGAAGCATCCCCACTGCACGCACCAGGAAAACTATGTTCAATCAAGCAAGGTATGCAGAAATTATTTTAAAAGTATGTAAGTGTCCACCAGAGCAAGGGCAGGGGCTGAGCCTTTCTGAACCCCCATTCCCCAGTGGATGCCCATTCACACACACAGCTACACAAAAAGAGTTCATCGGCAATGTTACATGTACCCATATACGGGTAACCTGCTAAATATTACCAGAACTCGAGAAAAAACTAAAGGACTCAAGTAATTCTGTAGTATCACAACTAAGACTTTATTCTCTTTTCTGTGCAATCTTTAGTTTCACAGATTATCACAAAACTGAAATAATAACAAAGAGTCACAGAATATATGATTGAGCAAATTATTTGCGCAAGAGAAAAATCCTCAAATACTCTGCTTTCTCTTTCAAATTAAAGGACAGGAGGGAACTTACCAGGATGATGGAAATATTCCACATCTTGACATTTGTAAAAACTCACTGAACCAAACACAAAAAAAGAGTGAATTTCACCAAATATAAATTATATCTCAATAAACCTGACATTTATAATCTGATGCCATGCCAGAGGACCCGGGTTCGATTCCCGGTGCCTGCCCATGTTAAAAAAAAAAAAAAAAAAAGCAATAAAAACTGACTTACACATTCATTATCCATTTATGCAAGCCTAACTTCACGGCAGCTCCAGGGCCGCGCACGCTGCCAGGAGGGCCTCCTTGCCTGCACAGACCCATTAGTCACTAGCTGGGCCTTTAATGTGCCACTACACCCAAGTGCCAATTTGGAACTTAGATGCTCGGTGCTAAAGTTCTTTTTTCTGGCACACGCTCTGCCTGCTATTTAGTGGTTTACATTTCTTATGAGTAGTGACCATTTCTGCTGCTTCCCCAGAATGGGAAAGCATTCTCATCTCCCTTCCCACACTATCAATTCCCCTGCCCTGGCCGTTACTCCCAAAACCAAGCCTTGTATACAGCAGACATGCATTAGTTTTAATATAAACATAAGTGCTACAAACTTTGTTTTTCTGGGAAAGATTATTAATACATTCACTAAAAGGACTTCTGCAATTAACAAGCAGATGAACTCAACAGGTGTTTGCTCCTTGTCCCAACATGGGAAAGGATGTTGTAATGACCATGGTTAAGCTACTGAGAGGTAAGTGTAAGCCAGGCTCTGCTCTATACTCTCCACACGTATGATCCCATGTGATTGTCACTGAAAATCTACTAAGTCAGTACAAAGGCACAAAAAACCATTTAGCCAAACAAATTATTGGTGGTGCCAGCAGGGAAAGCCAGGCTGTTAATCTCCAGGACCAAATCTCTTATGTCCATTAAAGACACTTAAAGACATTTTTCAAAAGTGCCTAATGGAATGTAAATACTTTCAAAGATGTAAAAAAAAGTTAACTTGATCCTGGGATTTAAGACTGCCAAAGAAAAAACAGGTTCAGATAAATCATAAAAGATAAAATGAAACAAAAAAACTTTTGTTTCTGAACAGCAGTCCTTCTAAGCTCTCTCTTTTAACTTTCCTTTTTTATTATATAACATAATATATATACAAAGCAAAGCAAGAAAAAAGCAATAGTTTCTAAAGCACTCTTCAACAAGCAGTTACAGAGCAGATCCCAGAGTTTGTCATGGGCTACCATACCATCGTCTCAGATTTTTCCTTCTAGCTGTTCCAGAACACTGGCCAAGCTTTCTGTTTTTTAAACTATAAAGTCAGAACCATGATTTATTAATTTTCATACAAAACTATGTTTTGTTGGTCTGACAGTGCATTTCTCTCCTGGTAGAAAAGCTACAAGAGAGGTCAGGTTACCAAATGGCTGCTTCAGCAGCAGTATACCTCATGCAGAGGTTGAGGGCACTTCGTCACATTAGCTCTGTGACAGTGTTCAATTCTTTAGGCTCCTGGGTTCATTACAGCCACAAATACTTGAGGGATTCTATTCCAGAAACCGGGGTTATAGCAGGGAACAGAGTAAAGTAATAGACTTAAGATCTTTCTTTTTTCAAATGTCCTCATTTACAGCTATAAATTTCCCTCTGAACACTGCTTTACCTGCATCCCACACATTTTACTATTTGAGTTTTCAATTTAGTTGGTCCCCAAGATATTCTGTAATTTTTCTTGCAGTTTCTTCTTTGGCCCACAAAATTAAGCAAATTGGTTGCTTAATTTTATTTGTGGATTTTCCAGTTTTTCTTCTGATACTGTTTTCCGGTCTCATCCCATGGTGATCAGAGAAGATACTTTGTATAGTAAGGACATATGAAGCTTGTATTCCAGAGGATATAGTAATTGTACCGACTTCATAAAGTTGTAACAAAGATTAAATAATTTGCATGAGATACTCAGAAGAATTACGAGCAAACAAATTACTCAATAAATGTCAGCTATTAAAGAGAACACATTCCATTGGAAAACCTAAAGAACACCCTGTTCCTGCCTCTGTAGCCTTCCAGGGGAATCTCCCTGCATCCACCTGCCCCACCATGCAGCCTAAAACCCTGCCTCAGCCCCAGACGCCCTCCCCGGCCCTTGGGCCCAGGTCCCTCGATGCCTCGGCCCTTTAACCCCCAGACCCAGGACCAGCCCTCCGATTCCCAGACCCTAGGCCCCAGAACCCCGCCCCGGACCTCCAAGCCCCAGACCCCAGGCCCCTGCCCTGGCCCTCTGAGCCCCAGGCTCCCGCCCCGGGGCCTCTGACCCCCAGACCTC